>CAVLJG010000008.1:94235083-94309017 GCA_963669975.1 Acanthoscelides obtectus | reverse complement strand
CTCGCGTTTTGTGATCCTGATAGCAGCTCGTCGTCCACCAATTTTACGAGGAAGGTTCGGTAGACAGTGCGATTTTCGGATGCGTATAGATCTGTATCAGGATCGCAGAAACGGCAAGAGGTCTCGATGCCATGGATTTGATATTCGCGTTTATCTAATAGCAAGAGCAGAGTCGTATTTACAAACCTCCTCGCGTTTCTGTGATCCTGATAGCAGCTCGTCGTCCACCAATTTTACGAGAAAGGTTCGGTAGACAGTGCGATCTTCGGAAGCCTATAGATCTGCATCAGGATCGCAGAAACACCGAGAGGTATCGATGCCATAGATTTGAATTTCGTGCTTATCTCATAGCAGGGACAGGGTGGTATCGGCAAACCTCCTCGCGTTTCTGTGATCCTGATAGCAGCTCGTCGTCCACCAATTTTACGAGAAAAGTCTGGTAGACAGTGCGATCTTCGGAAGCCTACAGATCTGTATCAGGATCGCATGAACGGCAAGAGGTATCGATGCCATGGATTTGAATTTCGTGCATATCTCATAGCCGAGCAGACTGGCACTTGCGTACCTCATCGCCTTTCTGTAAACCTGATAACAATGTTCCAATGAATCATATAGATTTTTATTAGGATTCAGAAAGTACTAGGAGTACTACGCCAAAGAACTAAATTTCGCGCCAACATCATAGAATGGTAGATTATACCATCCTCATCCCTCCTCGCGTTTTCTGTGATCCTGATAACACTCCTCGTCCACCAGGTTCACGACAAAAGTCTGGTAGACAGTGCGATTTTCGAAAGCCTGTAGATCTGTATCAGGATCGCAGAAACGGCAAGAGGTATCGATGCCATGGATTTGATATTCGTGCTTATCTAATGTAAAGCACTCACTCTGAGGGTTTACCGATGAAATAACTATACGTTCTTTGCTTTACGAAGGTTTATAACAGGAAATGTAGGGTACAATACTTTGTGATATGTGAATAATAATGTCTGTGTCTCGTGGCAACCATCATCCCATC
Organism: Acanthoscelides obtectus; assembly: GCA_963669975.1. Lineage (NCBI taxonomy): Eukaryota > Metazoa > Arthropoda > Insecta > Coleoptera > Chrysomelidae > Acanthoscelides > Acanthoscelides obtectus. Next base: position 94,307,999 of record CAVLJG010000008.1, on the reverse strand, counting down.
TCTTTTGCATCAGCGGTTGGTAACAAAGAAACCTGTAGATTTTTGCCCGGTCGGTAACGTAGGGTAACCGCCTGGCCAGTAGCAAACGGTTGATGCGTTGAAGCGCCGCTCATTAGATGGCGCGAGAAGTACGGTGGGTGAGCTTGACATCTAATATCAAGAGCAGAGTCGTATTTACAAACCTCCTCGCGTTTCTGTGATCCTGATAGCAGCTCGTGGTCCACCAATTTTACGAGGAAGGTTCGGTAGACAGTGCGATTTTCGGATGCGTATAGATCTGTATTAGGATCGCAGAAACGGCAAGAGGTATCGCTATGCCTTGAATTTGACATTCGTGCTTATCTTATAGCATGAGCAGGGTCGTATTTGCAAACCTCCTCGCATTCCTGTGATCCTGATAGCAGCTCATCGTCCAACAATTTTAGGAGGAAAGTCTGGTAGATAGTGCGATCTTCGGAAGCCTACAGATCTGTATCAGGATCGCAGAAACGGCAAGAGGTATCGATGCCATAGATTTGAATTCGTGCTTATCTCATAGCAGAAGCAGGGTGGTATCGGCAAACCTCCTCGCGTTTCTGTGATCCTGATAGCAGCTCGTGGTCCACCAATTTTACGAGGAAGGTTCGGTAGACAGTGCGATTTTCGGATGCGTATAGATCTGTATTAGGATCGCAGAAACGGCAAGAGGTATCGATGCCTTGAATTTGACATTCGTGCTTATCTTATAGCATGAGCAGGGTCGTATTTGCAAACCTCCTCGCATTCCTGTGATCCTGATAGCAGCTCATCGTCCACCAATTTTAGGAAAAAAGTCTGGTAGACAGTGCGATCTTCGGAAGCCTACAGATCTGTATCAGGATCGCAGAAACGGCAAGAGGTATCGATGCCATAGATTTGAATTTTGTGCTTATCTCATAGCAGGAGCAGAGTGCCATTCTCATACCTCCTCGCGTTTCTGTGATCCTGATAACAACTCCTCGTCCACCAACTTCACGACAAAAGTCTGGTAGACAGTGCGATTTTCAAAAGCCTGTAGATCTGTATCAGGATCGCATGAACTGCAAGAGGTATCGATGCCATGAATTTGAATTTCGTGTATATCTCATAGCAGGAGCAGACTGGCACTTGCGTACCTCATCGCCTTTCTGTAAACCTGATAACAATTTGATATTCGTGTTTATCTAATAGAAAGAGCAGAGTAGTATTTACAAACCTCCTCGCGTTTCTGTGATCCTGATAGCAGCTCGTCGTCCACCAACTTCACGACAAAAGTCTGGTAGACAGTGCGATTTTCGAAAGCCTGTAGATCTGTATCAGGATCGCAGAAACGGCAAGAGGTATCGATGCCATGGATTTGATATTCGTGCTTATCTAATAGCAAGAGCAGAGTCGTATTTGCAAACCTCCTCGCATTCCTGTGATCCTGATAGCAGCTCGTCGTCCTCCAATTTTAGGAGAAAAGTCTGGTAGACAGTGCGATCTTCGGAAGCCTACAGATCTGTATCAGGATCGCAGAAACGGCAAGAGGTATCGATGCCATGGATTTGATTTTCGTGTTTATCTAATAGCAGGAGCAGAGTCGTATTTACAAACATCCTCGCGTTTCTGTGATCCTGATAGCAGCTCGTCGTCCACCAATTTTACGAGAAAGGTTCGGTAGACGCGATTTTCGGATGCGTATAGATCTGTATCAGGATCGCAGAAACGGCAAGAGGTATCGATGCCTTGAATTTGATATTCGTGCTTATCTAATAGCATGAGCAGAGTCGTATTTGCAAACCTCCTCGCATTCCTGTGATCCTGATAGCAGCTCGTCGTCCACCAATTTTAGGAGAAAAGTCTGGTAGACAGTGCGATTTTCGGAAGCCTACAGATCTGTATCAGGATCGCAGAAACGGCAAGAGGTATCGATGCCATAGATTTGAATTTCGTGCTTATCTCATAGCAGTAGCAGGGTGGTATCGGCAAACCTCCTCCCGTTTCTGTGATCCTGATGGCAGCTCGTCGTCCACCAATTTTAGGAGAAAAGTCTGGTAGACAGTGCGATCTTCGGAAGCCTACAGATCTGTATCAGGATCGCAGAAACGGCAAGAGGTATCGATGCCATAGATTTGAATTTCGTGCTTATCTCATAGCAGTAGCAGGGTGGTATCGGCAAACCTCCTCGCGTTTCTGTGATCCTGATAGCAGCTCGTCGTCCACCAATTTACGAGGAAGGTTCGGTAGACAGTGCGATTTTCGGATGCGTATAGATCTGTATCAGGATCGCAGAAACGGCAAGAGGTATCGATGCCATGGATTTGATATTCGTGCTTATCTAATAGCAAGGGCAGAGTCGTATTTGCAAACCTCCTCGCATTCCTGTGATCCTGATAGCAGCTCGTCGTCCATCAATTTTAGGAGAAAAGTCTGGTAGACAGTGCGATCTTCGGAAGCCTACATATCTGTATCAGGATCGCAGAAACGGCGAGAGGTATCGATGCCATGGATTTGATATTCGTGCTTATCTAATAGCATGAGCAGAGTCGTATTTGCAAACCTCCTCGCATTCCTGTGATCCTGATAGCAGCTCGTCGTCCACCAATTTTAGGAGAAAAGTCTGGTAGACAGTGCGATCTCCGGAAGCCTCCTCGCATTTCTGTGATCCTGATAGCAGCTCGTCGTCCACCAATTTTACGAGAAAGGTTCGGTAGACAGTGCGATTTTCGGATGCGTATAGATCTGTATCAGGATCGCAGCAACGGCAAGAGGTATCGATGCCATAGGTTTGAATTTTGTGCTTATCTCATAGCAGGAGCAGAGTGCCATCCTCATCCCTCCTCGCGTTTCTGTGATCCTGATAACAACTCCTCGTCCACCAAGTTCACGACAAAAGTCTGGTAGACAGTGCGATTTTCGAAAGCCTGTAGATCTGTATCAGGATCGCAGAAACGGCAAGAGGTATCGATGCCATGGATTTGATATTCGTGCTTATCTAATAGCAAGAGCAGAGTCGTATTGGCAAACCTCCTCGCATTCCTGTGATCCTGATAGCAGCTCGTCGTCCTCCAATTTTAGGAGAAAAGTCTGGTAGACAGTGCGATCTTCGGAAGCCTACAGATCTGTATCAGGATCGCGAAAACGGCAAGAGGTATCGATGCCATGGATTTGATATTCGTGCTTATCTAATAGCAAGGGCAGAGTCGTATTTGCAAACCTCCTCGCATTCCTGTGATCCTGATAGCAGCTCGTCGTCCTCCAATTTTAGGAGAAAAGTCTGGTAGACAGTGCGATCTTCGGAAGCCTACAGATCTGTATCAGGATCGCGAAAACGGCAAGAGGTATCGATGCCATGGATTTGATATTCGTGTTTATATAATAGCAAGAGCAGAGTCGTATTTACAAACCTCCTCGCGTTTCTGTGATCCTGATAGCAGCTCGTCGTCCACCAATTCTACGAGGAAGGTTCGGTAGACAGTGCGATTTTCGGATGCGTATAGATCTGTATCAGGATCGCAGAAACAGCAAGAGATATCGATGCCATGGATTTAATATTCGTGTTTATCTAACAGCAAGAGCACAGTCGTATTCACAAACCTCCTCGCGTTTCTGTGATCCTGATAGCGGCTCGACGTCCACCAATTTTACGAGGAAGGTTCGGTAGACAGTGCGATTTTCGGATGCGTATAGATCTGTATCAAGATCGCAGAAACGGCAAGATGTATCGATGCCATGGATTTGATATTCGTGCTTATCTAATAGCAAGAGCAGGGTCGTATTTGCAAACCTCCTCGCATTCCTGTGATCCTGACAGCAGCTCGTCGTCCACCAATTTTAGGAGAAAAGTCTGGTAGACAGTGCGATCTTCGGAAGCCTACAGATCTGTATCAGGATCGCAGAAACGGCAAGAGGTATCGATGCCATGGATTTGATATTCGTGCTTACCTAATAGCATGAGCAGAGTCGTATTTGCAAACCTCCTCGCATTCCTGTGATCCTGATAGCAGCTCGTCGTCCACCAATTTTAGGAGAAAAGTCTGGTAGACAGTGCGATCTCCGGAAGCCTACAGATCTGTATCAGGGTCGCAGAAACGGCAAGAGGTATCGATGCCATGGATTTGATATTCGCGTTTATCTAATAGCAAGAGCAGAGTCGTATTTACAAACCTCCTCGCATTTCTGTGATCCTGATAGCAGCTCGTCGTCCACCAATTTTACGAGAAAGGTTCGGTAGACAGTGCGATTTTCGGATGCGTATAGATCTGTATCAGGATCGCAGCAACGGCAAGAGGTATCGATGCCATAGGTTTGAATTTTGTGCTTATCTCATAGCAGGAGCAGAGTGCCATCCTCATCCCTCCTCGCGTTTCTGTGATCCTGATAACAACTCCTCGTCCACCAAGTTCACGACAAAAGTCTGGTAGACAGTGCGATTTTCGAAAGCCTGTAGATCTGTATCAGGATCGCAGAAACGGCAAGAGGTATCGATGCCATGGATTTGATATTCGTGCTTATCTAATAGCAAGAGCAGAGTCGTATTTGCAAACCTCCTCGCATTCCTGTGATCCTGATAGCAGCTCGTCGTCCTCCAATTTTAGAAGAAAAGTCTGGTAGACAGTGCGATCTTCGGAAGCCTACAGATCTGTATCAGGATCGCGAAAACGGCAAGAGGTATCGATGCCCTGGATTTGATATTCGTGTTTATCTAATAGCAAGAGCAGAGTCGTATTTACAAACCTCCTCGCGCTTCTGTGATCCTGATAGCAGCTCGTGGTCCACCAATTTTACGAGAAAGGTTCGGTAGACAGTGCGATTTTCGGATGCGTATAGATCTGTCTCGGGATCGCAGAAACGGCAAGAGGTATCGATGCCATGGATTTAATATTCGTGCTTATCTAATAGCAAGAGCAGGGTCGTATTTGCAAACCTCCTCGCATTCCTGTGATCCTGACAGCAGCTCGTCGTCCACCAATTTTAGGAGAAAAGTCTGGTAGACAGTGCGATCTTCGGAAGCCTACAGATCTGTATCAGGATCGCAGAAACGGCAAGATGTATCGATGCCATGGATTTGATATTCGTGCTTATCTAATAGCAAGAGCAGTGTCGTATTTGCAAACCTCCTCGCATTCCTGTGATCCTGACAGCAGCTCGTCGTCCACCAATTTTACGAGAAAGGTTCGGTAGACAGTGCGATTTTCGGATGCGTATAGATCTGTATTAGGATCGCAGAAACGGCAAGAGGTATCGATGCCTTGAATTTGATATTCGTGCTTATCTAATAGCATGAGCAGAGTCGTATTTGCAAACCTCCTCGCATTCCTGTGATCCTGATAGCAGCTCGTCGTCCACCAATTTTACGACAAAAGTCTGGTAGACAGTGCGATTTTCGAAAGCCTGTAGATCTGTATCAGGATCGCAGAAACGGCAAGAGGTATCGATGCCATGGATTTGATATTCGTGCTTATCTAATAGCAAGAGCAGAGTCGTATTTGCAAACCTCCTCGCATTCCTGTGATCCTGATAGCAGCTCGTCGTCCTCCAATTTTAGAAGAAAAGTCTGGTAGACAGTGCGATCTTCGGAAGCCTACAGATCTGTATCAGGATCGCGAAAACGGCAAGAGGTATCGATGCCCTGGATTTGATATTCGTGTTTATCTAATAGCAAGAGCAGAGTCGTATTTACAAACCTCCTCGCGCTTCTGTGATCCTGATAGCAGCTCGTGGTCCACCAATTTTACGAGAAAGGTTCGGTAGACAGTGCGATTTTCGGATGCGTATAGATCTGTCTCGGGATCGCAGAAACGGCAAGAGGTGTCGATGCCATGGATTTGATATTCGTGTTTATCTAATAGCAAGAGCGGAGTCGTATTTACAAACCTCCTCGCGTTTCTGTGATCCTGATAGCAGCTCGTCGTCCACCAATTTTACGAGGAAGGTTCGGTAGACAGTGCGATTTTCGGATGCGTATAGATCTGTATCAGGATCGCAGAAACGGCAAGAGGTATCGATGCAATGGATTTGATATTCGTGCTTATCTAATAGCAAGGGCAGGGTCGTATTTGCAAACCTCCTCGCGTTTCTGTGATCCTGATAGCAGCCCGTCGACCACCAATTTTACGAGGAAGGTTCGGTAGACAATGCGATTTTCGGATGCGTACAGATCTGTAGCAGGATCGCAGAAACGGCAAGAGGTATCGATGCCATGGATTTGATATTCGTGCTTATCTTATAGCAAGAGCAGGGTCGTATTTGCAAACCTCCTCGCATTCCTGTTATCCTGACAGCAGCTCGTCGTCCACCAATTTTAGGAGAAAAGTCTGGTAGACAGTGCGATCTTCGGAAGCCTACAGATCTGTATCAGGATCGCAGAAAGGGCAAGAGGTATCGATGCCATGGATTTGATATTCGTGTTTATCTAATAGCAAGAGCAGAGTCGTATTTACATACCTCCTCGCGATTCTGTGATCCTGACAGCAGCTCGTCGTCCACCAATTTTACGAGAAAGGTTCGGTAGACAGTGCGATTTTCGGATGCGTATAGATCTGTATCAGGATCGCAGAAACGGCAAGAGGTATCGATGCCATGGATTTGATATTCGTGCTTATCTAATAGCAAGAGTAGGGTCGTATTTGCAAACCTCCTCGCATTCCTGTGATCCTGACAGCAGCTCGTCGTCCACCAATTTTAGGAGAAAAGTCTGGTAGACAGTGCGGTCTTCGGAAGCCTACAGATCTGTATCAGGATCGCAGAAACGGCAAGAGGTATCGATGCCATAGATTTGAATTTCGTGCTTATCTCATAGCAGGAACAGGGTGGTATCGGCAAACTTCCTCGCGTTTCTGTGATCCTGATAGCAGCTCGTCGTCCACCAATTTTACGAGAAAAGTCTGGTAGACAGTGCGATCTTCGGAAGCCTACAGATCTGTATCAGGATCGCATGAACGGCAAGAGGTATCGATGCCATGGATTTGAATTTCGTGCATATCTCATAGCAGGAGCAGACTGGCACTTGCGTACCTCATCGCCTTTCTGTAAACGTGATAACAATTTTCCAATGAATCATATAGATTTGTATTAGGATTGCAGAAATGACTAGGAGTACCTACGCCAAAGAACAAAATTTCGCGCCAACATCATAGCATGGTAGATTACCATCCTCATCCCTCCTCGCGTTTCTGTGATCCTGATAACAACTCCTCGTCCACCAAGTTCACGACAAAAGTCTGGTAGACAGTGCGATTTCCGAAAGCCTGTAGATCTGTATCAGGATCGCAGAAACGGCAAGAGGTACGATGCCATGGATTTGATATTCGTGCTTATCTAATGTAAAGCACTCACTCTGAGGGTTTACCGATGAAATAACTATACGTTCTTTGCTTTACGAAGGTTTATAACAGAAAATGTAGGGTACAATACTTTGTGAATATGTGAATAATAATGTCTGTGTCTCGTGGCACCACCATCCCATCTCTTTTGCATCAGCGGTTGGTAACAAAGAAACCTGTAGATTTTTCGCCCGGTTGGTAACGTAGGGTAACCGCCTGGCCAGTAGCAAACGGTTGATGCGTTGAAGCGCCGCTCACTAGATGGCGCGAGAAGTACGGTGGGTGAGCTTAACATCTAATATCAAGAGCAGAGTCGTATTTACAAACCTCCAAGCGTTTCTGTGATCCTGATAGCAGCTCGTGGTCCAACAATTTTACGAGGAAGGTTCGGTAGACAGTGCTATTTTCGGATGCGTATAGATCTGTGTCGGAATCGCAGAAACGGCAAGAGATATCGATGCCATGGATTTAATATTCGTGTTTATCTAACAGCAAGAGCAGGGTCGTATTTGCAAACCTCCTCGCATTCCTGTGATCCTGACAGCAGCTCGTCGTCCACCAATTTTAGGAGAAAAGTCTGGTAGACAGTGCGATCTTCGGAAGCCTACAGATCTGTAACAGGATCGCAGAAACGGCAAGATGTATCGATGCCGTGGATTTGATATTCGTGCTTATCTAATAGCAAGAGCAGGGTCGTATTTGCAAACCTCCTCGCATTCCTGTGATCCTGATAGCAGCTCGTCGTCCACCAATTTTAGGAGAAAAGTCTGGTAGACAGTGCGATCTTCGGAAGCCTACAGATCTTTATCAGGATCGCAGAAACGGCAAGAGGTATCGATGCCTTGAATTTGATATTCGTGCTTATCTAATAGCATGAGCAGAGTCGTATTTGCAAACCTCCTCGCATTCCTGTGATCCTGATAGCAGCTCGTCGTCCACCAATTTTACCATAAAGGTTCGGTAGACAGTGCGATTTTCGGATGCGTATAGATCTGTATCAGGATCGCAGAAACGGCGAGAGGTGTCGATGCCATGGATTTGATATTCGTGCTTATCTAATAGCATGAGCAGGGTCGTATTTGCAAACCTCCTCGCATTCCTGTGATCCTTATAGCAGCTCGTCGTCCACCAATTTTACCATAAAGGTTCGGTAGACAGTGCGATTTTCGGATGCGTATAGATCTGTATCAGGATCGCAGAAACGGCGAGAGGTGTCGATGCCATGGATTTGATATTCGTGCTTATCTAATAGCATGAGCAGGGTCGTATTTGCAAACCTCATCGCATTCCTGTGATCCTGATAGCAGCTCGTCGTCCACCAATTTTAGGAGAAAGGTCTGGTAGACAGTGCGATCTTCGGAAGCCTACAGATCTTTATCAGGATCGCAGAAACGGCAAGAGGTATCGATGCCTTGAATTTGATATTCGTGCTTATCTAATAGCATGAGCAGAGTCGTATTTGCAAACCTCCTCGCATTCCTGTGATCCTGATAGCAGCTCGTCGTCCACCAATTTTACCATAAAGGTTCGGTAGACAGTGCGATTTTCGGATGCGTATAGATCTGTATCAGGATCGCAGAAACGGCGAGAGGTATCGATGCCATGGATTTGATGTTCGTGCTTATCTAATAGCATGAGCAGGGTCGTATTTGCAAACCTCCTCGCATTCCTGTGATCCTGATAGCAGCTCGTCGTCCACCAATTTTAGGAGAAAAGTCTGGTAGTCAGTGCGATCTTCGAAAGCCTACAGATCTGTATCAGGATCGCAGAAACGGCAAGAGGTATCAATGCCTTGAATTTGATATTCGTGCTTATCTAATAGCATGAGCAGAGTCGTATTTGCAAACCTCCTCGCATTCCTGTGATCCTGATAGCAGCTCGTCGTCCACCAACTTTACCATAAAGGTTCGGTAGACAGTGCGATTTTCGGATGCGTATAGATCAGTATCAGGATCGCAGAAACGGCGAGAGGTGTCGATGCAATGGATTTGATATTCGTGCTTATCTAATAGCATGAGCAGAGTCGTATTTGCAAACCTCCTCGCATTCCTGTGATCCTGATAGCAGCTCGTCGTCCACCAATTTTACCATAAAGGTTCGGTAGACAGTGCGATTTTCGGATGCGTATAGATCTGTATCAGGATCGCAGAAACGGCGAGAGGTGTCGATGCCATGGATTTGATATTCGTGCTTATCTAATAGCATGAGCAGAGTCGTATTTGCAAACCTCCTCGCATTCCTGTGATCCTGATAGCAGCTCGACGTACACCAATTTTAGGAGAAAAGTCTGGTAGACAGTGTGATCTCCGGAAGCCTACAGATCTGTATCAGGGTCGCAGAAACGGCAAGAGGTATCGATGCCATGGATTTGATATTCGCGTTTATCTAATAGCAAGAGCAGAGTCATATTTACAAACCTCCTCGCGTTTCTGTGATCCTGATAGCAGCTCGTCGTCCACCAATTTTACGAGAAAGGTCCGGTAGACAGTGCGATCTTCGGAAGCCTATAGATCTGCATCAGGATCGCAGAAACGGCGAGAGGTATCGATGCCATAGATTTGAATTTCGTGCTTATCGCATAGCAGGAACAGGGTTGTATCGGCAAACCTCCTCGCGTTTCTGTGATCCTGATAGCAGCTCGTCGTCCACCAATTTTACGAGAAAAGTCTGGTAGACAGTGCGATCTTCGGAAGCCTACAGATCTGTATCAGGATCGCATGAACGGCAAGAGGTATCGATGCCATGGATTTGAATTTCGTGCATATCTCATAGCAGGAGCAGACTGGCACTTGCGTACCTCATCGCCTTTCTGTAAACCTGATAACAATTTTCCAATGAATCATATAGATTTGTATTAGGATTGCAGAAATGACTAGGAGTACCTACGCCAAAGAACAAAATTTCGCGCCAACATCATAGCATGGTAGATTACCATCCTCATCCCTCCTCGCGTTTCTGTGATCCTGATAACAACTCCTCGTCCACCAACTTCACGACAAAAGTCTGGTAGACAGTGCGATTTTCGAAAGCCTGTAGATCTGTATCAGGATCGCAGAAACGGCAAGAGGTATCGATGCCATGGATTTGATATTCGTGCTTATCTAATGTAAAGCACTCACTCTGAGGGTTTACCGATGAAATAACTATACGTTCTTTGCTTTACGAAGGTTTATTGTTACTGTTACTGTTGAAAATGTAGTGTACAATACTTTGTGAATATGCGAATAATAATGTCTGTGTCTCGTGGCACCATCATCCCATCTCTTTTGCATCAGCGGTTGGTAACAGAGAAACCTGTAGATTTTTCGCCCGGTCGGTAACGTAGGGTAACCGCCTGGCCAGTAGCAAACGGTTGATGCGTTGAAGCGCCGCTCACTAGATGGCGCGAGAAGTACGGTGGGTGAGCTTAACATCTAATATCAAGAGCAGAGTCGTATTTACAAACCTCCTCGCGTTTCTGTGATCCTGATAGCAGCTCGTCGTCCACCAATTTTACGAGGAAGGTTCGGTAGACAGTGCGATTTTCGGATGCGTATAGATCTGTATCAGGATCGCAGAAACGGCAAGAGATATCGATGCCATGGATTTAATAATCGTGTTTATCTAACAGCAAGAGCACAGTCGTATTTACAAACCTCCTCGCGTTTCTGTGATCCTGATAGCAGCTCGTCGTCCACCAATTTTACGAGGAAGGTTCGGTAGACAGTGCGATTTTCGGATGCGTATAGATCTGTATCAGGATCGCAGAAACGGCAAGATGTATCGATGCCATGGATTTGATATTCGTGCTTATCTAATAGCAAGAGCAGGGTCGTATTTGCAAACCTCCTCGCATTCCTGTGATCTTGACAGCAGCTCGTCGTCCACCAATTTTAGGAGAAAAGTCTGGTAGACAGTGCGATCTTCGGAAGCCTACAGATCTGTATCAGGATCGCAGAAACAGCAAGAGGTATCGATGCCATGGATTTGATATTCGTGCTTACCTAATAGCATGAGCAGAGTCGTATTTGCAAACTTCCTCGCATTCCTGTGATCCTGATAGCAGCTCGTCGTCCATCAATTTTAGGAGAAAAGTCTGGAAGACAGTGCGATCTTCGGAAGCCTACAGATCTGTATCAGGATCGCAGAAACGGCGAGAGGTATCGATGCCATGGATTTGATATTCGTGCTTATCTAATAGCATGAGCAGAGTCGTATTTGCAAACCTCCTCGCATTCCTGTGATCCTGATAGCAGCTCGTCGTCCACCAATTTTAGGAGAAAAGTCTGGTAGACAGTGCGATCTTCGGAAGCCTACAGATCTGTATCAGGGTCGCAGAAACGGCAAGAGGTATCGATGCCATGGATTTGATATTCGCGTTTATCTAATAGCAAGAGCAGAGTCGTATTTACAAACCTCCTCGCATTTCTGTGATCCTGATAGCAGCTCGTCGTCCACCAATTTTACGAGAAAGGTTCGGTAGACAGTGCGATTTTCGGATGCGTATAGATCTGTATCAGGATCGCAGCAACGGCAAGAGGTATCGATGCCATAGGTTTGAATTTTGTGCTTATCTCATAGCAGGAGCAGAGTGCCATCCTCATCCCTCCTCGCGTTTCTGTGATCCTGATAACAACTCCTCGTCCACCAAGTTCACGACAAAAGTCTGGTAGACAGTGCGATTTTCGAAAGCCTGTAGATCTGTATCAGGATCGCAGAAACGGCAAGAGGTATCGATGCCATGGATTTGATATTCGTGCTTATCTAATAGCAAGAGCAGAGTCGTATTTGCAAACCTCCTCGCGTTTCTGTGATCCTGATAGCAGCTCGTGGTCCACCAATTTTACGAGGAAGGTTCGGTAGACAGTGCGATTTTCGGATGCGTATAGATCTGTATCGGGATCGCAGAAACGGCAAGAGGTATCGATGCCATGGATTTAATATTCGTGTTTATCTAACAGCAAGAGCAGGGTCGTATTTGCAAACCTCCTCGCATTCCTGTGATCCTGACAGCAGCTCGTCATCCACCAATTTTAGGAGAAAAGTCTGGTAGACACTCCGATCTTCGGAAGCCTACAGATATGTATCAGGATCGCAGAAACGGCAAGATGTATCGATGCCATGGATTTGATATTCGTGCTTATCTAATAGCAAGAGCAGGGTCGTATTTGCAAACCTCCTCGCATTCCTGTGATCCTGACAGCAGCTCGTCGTCCACCAATTTTACGAGAAAGGTTCGGTAGACCGTGCGATTTTCGGATGCGTATAGATCTGTATTAGGATCGCAGAAACGGCAAGAGGTATCGATGCCTTGAATTTGATATTCGTGCTTATCTAATAGCATGAGCAGAGTCGTATTTGCAAACCTCCTCGCATTCCTGTGATCCTGATAGCAGCTCGTCGTCCACCAATTTTAGGAGGAAAGTCTGGTTGATAGTGCGATCTTCGGAAGCCTACAGATCTGTATCAGGATCGCAGAAACGGCAAGAGGTATCGATGCCATAGATTTGAATTTCGTGCTTATCTCATAGCAGAAGCAGGGTGGTATCGGCAAACCTCCTCGCGTTTCTGTGATCCTGATAGCAGCTCGTCGTCCACCAATTTTACGAGAAAAGTCTGGTAGACAGTGCGATCTTCGGAAGCCTACAGATCTGTATCAGGATCGCAGAAACGGCAAGAGGTATCGATGCCATAGATTTGAATTTTGTGCTTATCTCATAGCAGGAGCAGAGTGCCATTCTCATACCTCCTCGCGTTTCTGTGATCCTGATAACAACTCCTCGTCCACCAAGTTCACGACAAAAGTCTGGTAGACAGTGCGATATTCGAAAGCCTGTAGATCTGTATCAGGATCGCAGAAACGGCAAGAAGTATCGTTGCCATGGATTTGATATTCGTGCTTATCTAATAGCAAGAGCAGAGTCGTATTTGCAAACCTCCTCGCATTCCTGTGATCCTGATAGCAGCTCGTCGTCCTCCAATTTTAGGAGAAAAGTCTGGTAGACAGTGCGATCTTCGGAAGCCTACAGATCTGTATCAGGATCGCGAAAACGGCAAGAGGTATCGATGCCATGGATTTGATATTCGTGTTTATCTAATAGCAAGAGCAGAGTCGTATTTACAAACCTCCTCGCGTTTCTGTGATCCTGATAGCAGCTCGTCGTCCACCAATTTTACGAGGAAGGTTCGGTAGACAGTGCGATTGTCGGATGCGTATAGATCTGTATCAGGATCGCAGAAACGGCAAGAGATATCGATGCCATGGATTTAATAATCGTGTTTATCTAACAGCAAGAGCACAGTCGTATTTACAAACCTCCTCGCGTTTCTGTGATCCTGATAGCAGCTCGTCGTCCACCAATTTTACGAGGAAGGTTCGGTAGACAGTGCGATTTTCGGATGCGTATAGATCTGTATCAGGATCGCAGAAACGGCAAGATGTATCGATGCCATGGATTTGATATTCGTGCTTATCTAATAGCAAGAGCAGGGCCGTATTTGCAAACCTCCTCGCATTCCTGTGATCTTGACAGCAGCTCGTCGTCCACCAATTTTAGGAGAAAAGTCTGGTAGACAGTGCGATCTTCGGAAGCCTACAGATCTGTATCAGGATCGCAGAAACGGCAAGAGGTATCGATGCCATGGATTTGATATTCGTGCTTACCTAATAGCATGAGCAGAGTCGTATTTGCAAACCTCCTCGCATTCCTGTGATCCTGATAGCAGCTCGTCGTCCATCAATTTTAGGAGAAAAGTCTGGTAGACAGTGCGATCTTCGGAAGCCTACAGATCTGTATCAGGATCGCGAAAACGGCAAGAGGTATCGATGCCATGGATTTGATATTCGTGTTTATATAATAGCAAGAGCAGAGTCGTATTTACAAACCTCCTCGCGTTTCTGTGATCCTGATAGCAGCTCGTCGTCCACCAATTCTACGAGGAAGGTACGGTAGACAGTGCGATTTTCGGATGCGTATAGATCTGTATCAGGATCGCAGAAACAGCAAGAGATATCGATGCCATGGATTTAATATTCGTGTTTATCTAACAGCAAGAGCACAGTCGTATTCACAAACCTCCTCGCGTTTCTGTGATCCTGATAGCGGCTCGACGTCCACCAATTTTACGAGGAAGGTTCGGTAGACAGTGCGATTTTCGGATGCGTATAGATCTGTATCAAGATCGCAGAAACGGCAAGATGTATCGATGCCATGGATTTGATATTCGTGCTTATCTAATAGCAAGAGCAGGGTCGTATTTGCAAACCTCCTCGCATTCCTGTGATCCTGACAGCAGCTCGTCGTCCACCAATTTTAGGAGAAAAGTCTGGTAGACAGTGCGATCTTCGGAAGCCTACAGATCTGTATCAGGATCGCAGAAACGGCAAGAGGTATCGATGCCATGGATTTGATATTCGTGCTTACCTAATAGCATGAGCAGAGTCGTATTTGCAAACCTCCTCGCATTCCTGTGATCCTGATAGCAGCTCGTCGTCCACCAATTTTAGGAGAAAAGTCTGGTAGACAGTGCGATCTCCGGAAGCCTACAGATCTGTATCAGGGTCGCAGAAACGGCAAGAGGTATCGATGCCATGGATTTGATATTCGCGTTTATCTAATAGCAAGAGCAGAGTCGTATTTACAAACCTCCTCGCATTTCTGTGATCCTGATAGCAGCTCGTCGTCCACCAATTTTACGAGAAAGGTTCGGTAGACAGTGCGATTTTCGGATGCGTATAGATCTGTATCAGGATCGCAGCAACGGCAAGAGGTATCGATGCCATAGGTTTGAATTTTGTGCTTATCTCATAGCAGGAGCAGAGTGCCATCCTCATCCCTCCTCGCGTTTCTGTGATCCTGATAACAACTCCTCGTCCACCAAGTTCACGACAAAAGTCTGGTAGACAGTGCGATTTTCGAAAGCCTGTAGATCTGTATCAGGATCGCAGAAACGGCAAGAGGTATCGATGCCATGGATTTGATATTCGTGCTTATCTAATAGCAAGAGCAGAGTCGTATTTGCAAACCTCCTCGCATTCCTGTGATCCTGATAGCAGCTCGTCGTCCTCCAATTTTAGAAGAAAAGTCTGGTAGACAGTGCGATCTTCGGAAGCCTACAGATCTGTATCAGGATCGCGAAAACGGCAAGAGGTATCGATGCCCTGGATTTGATATTCGTGTTTATCTAATAGCAAGAGCAGAGTCGTATTTACAAACCTCCTCGCGCTTCTGTGATCCTGATAGCAGCTCGTGGTCCACCAATTTTACGAGAAAGGTTCGGTAGACAGTGCGATTTTCGGATGCGTATAGATCTGTCTCGGGATCGCAGAAACGGCAAGAGGTATCGATGCCATGGATTTAATATTCGTGCTTATCTAATAGCAAGAGCAGGGTCGTATTTGCAAACCTCCTCGCATTCCTGTGATCCTGACAGCAGCTCGTCGTCCACCAATTTTAGGAGAAAAGTCTGGTAGACAGTGCGATCTTCGGAAGCCTACAGATCTGTATCAGGATCGCAGAAACGGCAAGATGTATCGATGCCATGGATTTGATATTCGTGCTTATCTAATAGCAAGAGCAGTGTCGTATTTGCAAACCTCCTCGCATTCCTGTGATCCTGACAGCAGCTCGTCGTCCACCAATTTTACGAGAAAGGTTCGGTAGACAGTGCGATTTTCGGATGCGTATAGATCTGTATTAGGATCGCAGAAACGGCAAGAGGTATCGATGCCTTGAATTTGATATTCGTGCTTATCTAATAGCATGAGCAGAGTCGTATTTGCAAACCTCCTCGCATTCCTGTGATCCTGATAGCAGCTCGTCGTCCACCAATTTTACGAGAAAAGTCTGGTAGACAGTGCGATCTTCGGAAGCCTACAGATCTGTATCAGGATCGCAGAAACGGCAAGAGGTGTCGATGCCATGGATTTGATATTCGTGTTTATCTAATAGCAAGAGCGGGGTCGTATTTACAAACCTCCTCGCGTTTCTGTGATCCTGATAGCAGCTCGTCGTCCACCAATTTTACGAGGAAGGTTCGGTAGACAGTGCGATTTTCGGATGCGTATAGATCTGTATCAGGATCGCAGAAACGGCAAGAGGTATCGATGCAATGGATTTGATATTCGTGCTTATCTAATAGCAAGGGCAGGGTCGTATTTGCAAACCTCCTCGCGTTTCTGTGATCCTGATAGCAGCCCGTCGACCACCAATTTTACGAGGAAGGTTCGGTAGACAATGCGATTTTCGGATGCGTACAGATCTGTAGCAGGATCGCAGAAACGGCAAGAGGTATCGATGCCATGGATTTGATATTCGTGCTTATCTTATAGCAAGAGCAGGGTCGTATTTGCAAACCTCCTCGCATTCCTGTTATCCTGACAGCAGCTCGTCGTCCACCAATTTTAGGAGAAAAGTCTGGTAGACAGTGCGATCTTCGGAAGCCTACAGATCTGTATCAGGATCGCAGAAAGGGCAAGAGGTATCGATGCCATGGATTTGATATTCGTGTTTATCTAATAGCAAGAGCAGAGTCGTATTTACATACCTCCTCGCGATTCTGTGATCCTGACAGCAGCTCGTCGTCCACCAATTTTACGAGAAAGGTTCGGTAGACAGTGCGATTTTCGGATGCGTATAGATCTGTATCAGGATCGCAGAAACGGCAAGAGGTATCGATGCCATGGATTTGATATTCGTGCTTATCTAATAGCAAGAGTAGGGTCGTATTTGCAAACCTCCTCGCATTCCTGTGATCCTGACAGCAGCTCGTCGTCCACCAATTTTAGGAGAAAAGTCTGGTAGACAGTGCGGTCTTCGGAAGCCTACAGATCTGTATCAGGATCGCAGAAACGGCAAGAGGTATCGATGCCATAGATTTGAATTTCGTGCTTATCTCATAGCAGGAACAGGGTGGTATCGGCAAACTTCCTCGCGTTTCTGTGATCCTGATAGCAGCTCGTCGTCCACCAATTTTACGAGAAAAGTCTGGTAGACAGTGCGATCTTCGGAAGCCTACAGATCTGTATCAGGATCGCATGAACGGCAAGAGGTATCGATGCCATGGATTTGAATTTCGTGCATATCTCATAGCAGGAGCAGACTGGCACTTGCGTACCTCATCGCCTTTCTGTAAACGTGATAACAATTTTCCAATGAATCATATAGATTTGTATTAGGATTGCAGAAATGACTAGGAGTACCTACGCCAAAGAACAAAATTTCGCGCCAACATCATAGCATGGTAGATTACCATCCTCATCCCTCCTCGCGTTTCTGTGATCCTGATAACAACTCCTCGTCCACCAAGTTCACGACAAAAGTCTGGTAGACAGTGCGATTTCCGAAAGCCTGTAGATCTGTATCAGGATCGCAGAAACGGCAAGAGGTACGATGCCATGGATTTGATATTCGTGCTTATCTAATGTAAAGCACTCACTCTGAGGGTTTACCGATGAAATAACTATACGTTCTTTGCTTTACGAAGGTTTATAACAGAAAATGTAGGGTACAATACTTTGTGAATATGTGAATAATAATGTCTGTGTCTCGTGGCACCACCATCCCATCTCTTTTGCATCAGCGGTTGGTAACAAAGAAACCTGTAGATTTTTCGCCCGGTTGGTAACGTAGGGTAACCGCCTGGCCAGTAGCAAACGGTTGATGCGTTGAAGCGCCGCTCACTAGATGGCGCGAGAAGTACGGTGGGTGAGCTTAACATCTAATATCAAGAGCAGAGTCGTATTTACAAACCTCCAAGCGTTTCTGTGATCCTGATAGCAGCTCGTGGTCCACCAATTTTACGAGGAAGGTTCGGTAGACAGTGCTATTTTCGGATGCGTATAGATCTGTGTCGGAATCGCAGAAACGGCAAGAGATATCGATGCCATGGATTTAATATTCGTGTTTATCTAACAGCAAGAGCAGGGTCGTATTTGCAAACCTCCTCGCATTCCTGTGATCCTGACAGCAGCTCGTCGTCCACCAATTTTAGGAGAAAAGTCTGGTAGACAGTGCGATCTTCGGAAGCCTACAGATCTGTAACAGGATCGCAGAAACGGCAAGATGTATCGATGCCGTGGATTTGATATTCGTGCTTATCTAATAGCAAGAGCAGGGTCGTATTTGCAAACCTCCTCGCATTCCTGTGATCCTGATAGCAGCTCGTCGTCCACCAATTTTAGGAGAAAAGTCTGGTAGACAGTGCGATCTTCGGAAGCCTACAGATCTTTATCAGGATCGCAGAAACGGCAAGAGGTATCGATGCCTTGAATTTGATATTCGTGCTTATCTAATATCATGAGCAGAGTCGTATTTGCAAACCTCCTCGCATTCCTGTGATCCTGATAGCAGCTCGTCGTCCACCAATTTTACCATAAAGATTCGGTAGACAGTGCGATTTTCGGATGCGTATAGATCTGTATCAGGATCGCAGAAACGGCGAGAGGTGTCGATGCCATGGATTTGATATTCGTGCTTATCTAATAGCATGAGCAGGGTCGTATTTGCAAACCTCCTCGCATTCCTGTGATCCTTATAGCAGCTCGTCGTCCACCAATTTTACCATAAAGGTTCGGTAGACAGTGCGATTTTCGGATGCGTATAGATCTGTATCAGGATCGCAGAAACGGCGAGAGGTGTCGATGCCATGGATTTGATATTCGTGCTTATCTAATAGCATGAGCAGGGTCGTATTTGCAAACCTCATCGCATTCCTGTGATCCTGATAGCAGCTCGTCGTCCACCAATTTTAGGAGAAAGGTCTGGTAGACAGTGCGATCTTCGGAAGCCTACAGATCTTTATCAGGATCGCAGAAACGGCAAGAGGTATCGATGCCTTGAATTTGATATTCGTGCTTATCTAATAGCATGAGCAGAGTCGTATTTGCAAACCTCCTCGCATTCCTGTGATCCTGATAGCAGCTCGTCGTCCACCAATTTTACCATAAAGGTTCGGTAGACAGTGCGATTTTCGGATGCGTATAGATCTGTATCAGGATCGCAGAAACGGCGAGAGGTATCGATGCCATGGATTTGATGTTCGTGCTTATCTAATAGCATGAGCAGGGTCGTATTTGCAAACCTCCTCGCATTCCTGTGATCCTGATAGCAGCTCGTCGTCCACCAATTTTAGGAGAAAAGTCTGGTAGTCAGTGCGATCTTCGAAAGCCTACAGATCTGTATCAGGATCGCAGAAACGGCAAGAGGTATCAATGCCTTGAATTTGATATTCGTGCTTATCTAATAGCATGAGCAGAGTCGTATTTGCAAACCTCCTCGCATTCCTGTGATCCTGATAGCAGCTCGTCGTCCACCAATTTTACCATAAAGGTTCGGTAGACAGTGCGATTTTCGGATGCGTATAGATCAGTATCAGGATCGCAGAAACGGCGAGAGGTGTCGATGCCATGGATTTGATATTCGTGCTTATCTAATAGCATGAGCAGAGTCGTATTTGCAAACCTCCTCGCATTCCTGTGATCCTGATAGCAGCTCGTCGTCCACCAATTTTACCATAAAGGTTCGGTAGACAGTGCGATTTTCGGATGCGTATAGATCTGTATCAGGATCGCAGAAACGGCGAGAGGTGTCGATGCCATGGATTTGATATTCGTGCTTATCTAATAGCATGAGCAGAGTCGTATTTGCAAACCTCCTCGCATTCCTGTGATCCTGATAGCAGCTCGACGTACACCAATTTTAGGAGAAAAGTCTGGTAGACAGTGTGATCTCCGGAAGCCTACAGATCTGTATCAGGGTCGCAGAAACGGCAAGAGGTATCGATGCCATGGATTTGATATTCGCGTTTATCTAATAGCAAGAGCAGAGTCATATTTACAAACCTCCTCGCGTTTCTGTGATCCTGATAGCAGCTCGTCGTCCACCAATTTTACGAGAAAGGTCCGGTAGACAGTGCGATCTTCGGAAGCCTATAGATCTGCATCAGGATCGCAGAAACGGCGAGAGGTATCGATGCCATAGATTTGAATTTCGTGCTTATCGCATAGCAGGAACAGGGTTGTATCGGCAAACCTCCTCGCGTTTCTGTGATCCTGATAGCAGCTCGTCGTCCACCAATTTTACGAGAAAAGTCTGGTAGACAGTGCGATCTTCGGAAGCCTACAGATCTGTATCAGGATCGCATGAACGGCAAGAGGTATCGATGCCATGGATTTGAATTTCGTGCATATCTCATAGCAGGAGCAGACTGGCACTTGCGTACCTCATCGCCTTTCTGTAAACCTGATAACAATTTTCCAATGAATCATATAGATTTGTATTAGGATTGCAGAAATGACTAGGAGTACCTACGCCAAAGAACAAAATTTCGCGCCAACATCATAGCATGGTAGATTACCATCCTCATCCCTCCTCGCGTTTCTGTGATCCTGATAACAACTCCTCGTCCACCAACTTCACGACAAAAGTCTGGTAGACAGTGCGATTTTCGAAAGCCTGTAGATCTGTATCAGGATCGCAGAAACGGCAAGAGGTATCGATGCCATGGATTTGATATTCGTGCTTATCTAATGTAAAGCACTCACTCTGAGGGTTTACCGATGAAATAACTATACGTTCTTTGCTTTACGAAGGTTTATTGTTACTGTTACTGTTGAAAATGTAGGGTACAATACTTTGTGAATATGCGAATAATAATGTCTGTGTCTCGTGGCACCATCATCCCATCTCTTTTGCATCAGCGGTTGGTAACAGAGAAACCTGTAGATTTTTCGCCCGGTCGGTAACGTAGGGTAACCGCCTGGCCAGTAGCAAACGGTTGATGCGTTGAAGCGCCGCTCACTAGATGGCGCGAGAAGTACGGTGGGTGAGCTTAACATCTAATATCAAGAGCAGAGTCGTATTTACAAACCTCCTCGCGTTTCTGTGATCCTGATAGCAGCTCGTCGTCCACCAATTTTATGAGGAAGGTTCGGTAGACAGTGCGATTTTCGGATGCGTATAGATCTGTATCAGGATCGCAGAAACGGCAAGAGATATCGATGCCATGGATTTAATAATCGTGTTTATCTAACAGCAAGAGCACAGTCGTATTTACAAACCTCCTCGCGTTTCTGTGATCCTGATAGCAGCTCGTCGTCCACCAATTTTACGAGGAAGGTTCGGTAGACAGTGCGATTTTCGGATGCGTATAGATCTGTATCAGGATCGCAGAAACGGCAAGATGTATCGATGCCATGGATTTGATATTCGTGCTTATCTAATAGCAAGAGCAGGGTCGTATTTGCAAACCTCCTCGCATTCCTGTGATCTTGACAGCAGCTCGTCGTCCACCAATTTTAGGAGAAAAGTCTGGTAGACAGTGCGATCTTCGGAAGCCTACAGATCTGTATCAGGATCGCAGAAACAGCAAGAGGTATCGATGCCATGGATTTGATATTCGTGCTTACCTAATAGCATGAGCAGAGTCGTATTTGCAAACTTCCTCGCATTCCTGTGATCCTGATAGCAGCTCGTCGTCCATCAATTTTAGGAGAAAAGTCTGGAAGACAGTGCGATCTTCGGAAGCCTACAGATCTGTATCAGGATCGCAGAAACGGCGAGAGGTATCGATGCCATGGATTTGATATTCGTGCTTATCTAATAGCATGAGCAGAGTCGTATTTGCAAACCTCCTCGCATTCCTGTGATCCTGATAGCAGCTCGTCGTCCACCAATTTTAGGAGAAAAGTCTGGTAGACAGTGCGATCTTCGGAAGCCTACAGATCTGTATCAGGGTCGCAGAAACGGCAAGAGGTATCGATGCCATGGATTTGATATTCGCGTTTATCTAATAGCAAGAGCAGAGTCGTATTTACAAACCTCCTCGCATTTCTGTGATCCTGATAGCAGCTCGTCGTCCACCAATTTTACGAGAAAGGTTCGGTAGACAGTGCGATTTTCGGATGCGTATAGATCTGTATCAGGATCGCAGCAACGGCAAGAGGTATCGATGCCATAGGTTTGAATTTTGTGCTTATCTCATAGCAGGAGCAGAGTGCCATCCTCATCCCTCCTCGCGTTTCTGTGATCCTGATAACAACTCCTCGTCCACCAAGTTCACGACAAAAGTCTGGTAGACAGTGCGATTTTCGAAAGCCTGTAGATCTGTATCAGGATCGCAGAAACGGCAAGAGGTATCGATGCCATGGATTTGATATTCGTGCTTATCTAATAGCAAGAGCAGAGTCGTATTTGCAAACCTCCTCGCGTTTCTGTGATCCTGATAGCAGCTCGTGGTCCACCAATTTTACGAGGAAGGTTCGGTAGACAGTGCGATTTTCGGATGCGTATAGATCTGTATCGGGATCGCAGAAACGGCAAGAGGTATCGATGCCATGGATTTAATATTCGTGTTTATCTAACAGCAAGAGCAGGGTCGTATTTGCAAACCTCCTCGCATTCCTGTGATCCTGACAGCAGCTCGTCATCCACCAATTTTAGGAGAAAAGTCTGGTAGACACTGCGATCTTCGGAAGCCTACAGATATGTATCAGGATCGCAGAAACGGCAAGATGTATCGATGCCATGGATTTGATATTCGTGCTTATCTAATAGCAAGAGCAGGGTCGTATTTGCAAACCTCCTCGCATTCCTGTGATCCTGACAGCAGCTCGTCGTCCACCAATTTTACGAGAAAGGTTCGGTAGACCGTGCGATTTTCGGATGCGTATAGATCTGTATTAGGATCGCAGAAACGGCAAGAGGTATCGATGCCTTGAATTTGATATTCGTGCTTATCTAATAGCATGAGCAGAGTCGTATTTGCAAACCTCCTCGCATTCCTGTGATCCTGATAGCAGCTCGTCGTCCACCAATTTTAGGAGGAAAGTCTGGTAGATAGTGCGATCTTCGGAAGCCTACAGATCTGTATCAGGATCGCAGAAACGGCAAGAGGTATCGATGCCATAGATTTGAATTTCGTGCTTATCTCATAGCAGAAGCAGGGTGGTATCGGCAAACCTCCTCGCGTTTCTGTGATCCTGATAGCAGCTCGTCGTCCACCAATTTTACGAGAAAAGTCTGGTAGACAGTGCGATCTTCGGAAGCCTACAGATCTGTATCAGGATCGCAGAAACGGCAAGAGGTATCGATGCCATAGATTTGAATTTTGTGCTTATCTCATAGCAGGAGCAGAGTGCCATTCTCATACCTCCTCGCGTTTCTGTGATCCTGATAACAACTCCTCGTCCACCAAGTTCACGACAAAAGTCTGGTAGACAGTGCGATATTCGAAAGCCTGTAGATCTGTATCAGGATCGCAGAAACGGCAAGAAGTATCGTTGCCATGGATTTGATATTCGTGCTTATCTAATAGCAAGAGCAGAGTCGTATTTGCAAACCTCCTCGCATTCCTGTGATCCTGATAGCAGCTCGTCGTCCTCCAATTTTAGGAGAAAAGTCTGGTAGACAGTGCGATCTTCGGAAGCCTACAGATCTGTATCAGGATCGCGAAAACGGCAAGAGGTATCGATGCCATGGATTTGATATTCGTGTTTATCTAATAGCAAGAGCAGAGTCGTATTTACAAACCTCCTCGCGTTTCTGTGATCCTGATAGCAGCTCGTCGTCCACCAATTTTACGAGGAAGGTTCGGTAGACAGTGCGATTGTCGGATGCGTATAGATCTGTATCAGGATCGCAGAAACGGCAAGAGATATCGATGCCATGGATTTAATAATCGTGTTTATCTAACAGCAAGAGCACAGTCGTATTTACAAACCTCCTCGCGTTTCTGTGATCCTGATAGCAGCTCGTCGTCCACCAATTTTACGAGGAAGGTTCGGTAGACAGTGCGATTTTCGGATGCGTATAGATCTGTATCAGGAACGCAGAAACGGCAAGATGTATCGATGCCATGGATTTGATATTCGTGCTTATCTAATAGCAAGAGCAGGGCCGTATTTGCAAACCTCCTCGCATTCCTGTGATCTTGACAGCAGCTCGTCGTCCACCAATTTTAGGAGAAAAGTCTGGTAGACAGTGCGATCTTCGGAAGCCTACAGATCTGTATCAGGATCGCAGAAACGGCAAGAGGTATCGATGCCATGGATTTGATATTCGTGCTTACCTAATAGCATGAGCAGACTCGTATTTGCAAACCTCCTCGCATTCCTGTGATCCTGATAGCAGCTCGTCGTCCATCAATTTTAGGAGAAAAGTCTGGTAGACAGTGCGATCTTCGGAAGCCTACAGATCTGTATCAGGGTCGCAGAAACGGCAAGAGGTATCGATGCCATGGATTTGATATTCGCGTTTATCTAATAGCAAGAGCAGAGTCGTATTTACAAACCTCCTCGCGTTTCTGTGATCCTGATAGCAGCTCGTCGTCCACCAATTTTACGAGAAAGGTTCGGTAGACAGTGCGATTTTCGGATGCGTATAGATCTGTATCAGGATCGCAGCAACGGCAAGAGGTATCGATGCCATAGGTTTGAATTTTGTGCTTATCTCATAGCAGGAGCAGGGCGCCATCCTCATCCCTCCTCGCGTTTATGTGATCCTGATAACAACTCCTCGTCCACCAAGTTCACGACAAAAGTCTGGTAGACAGTGCGATTTTCGAAAGCCTGTAGATCTGTATCAGGATCGCAGAAACGGCAAGAGGTATCGATGCCATGGATTTGATATTCGTGCTTATCTAATAGCTAGAGCAGAGTCGTATTTGCAAACCTCCTCGCATTCCTGTGATCCTGATAGCAGCTCGTCGTCCTCCAATTTTAGGAGAAAAGTCTGGTAGACAGTGCGATCTTCGGAAGCCTACAGATCTGTATCAGGATCGCGAAAACGGCAAGAGGTATCGATGCCATGGATTTGATATTCGTGTTTATCTAATAGCAAGAGCACAGTCGTATTTACAAACCTCCTCGCGTTTCTGTGATCCTAATTGCAGCTCGTCGTCCACCAATTTTACGAGGAAGGTTCGGTAGACAGTGCGATTTTCGGATGCGTATAGATCTGTATCAAGATCGCAGAAACGGCAAGAGGTATCGATGCCATGGATTTGATATTCGCGTTTATCTAATAGCAAGAGCAGAGTCGTATTTACAAACCTCCTCGCGTTTCTGTGATCCTGATAGCAGCTCGTCGTCCACCAATTTTACGAGAAAGGTTCGGTAGACAGTGCGATTTTCGGATGCGTATAGATCTGTATCAGGATCGCAGCAACGGCAAGAGGTATCGATGCCATAGGTTTGAATTTTGTGCTTATCTCATAGCAAGAGCAGGGCGCCATCCTCATCCCTCCTCGCGTTTATGTGATCCTGATAACAACTCCTCGTCCACCAAGTTCACGACAAAAGTCTGGTAGACAGTGCGATTTTCGAAAGCCTGTAGATCTGTATCAGGATCGCAGAAACGGCAAGAGGTATCGATGCCATGGATTTGATATTCGTGCTTATCTAATAGCTAGAGCAGAGTCGTATTTGCAAACCTCCTCGCATTCCTGTGATCCTGATAGCAGCTCGTCGTCCTCCAATTTTAGGAGAAAAGTCTGGTAGACAGTGCGATCTTCGGAAGCCTACAGATCTGTATCAGGATCGCGAAAACGGCAAGAGGTATCGATGCCATGGATTTGATATTCGTGTTTATCTAATAGCAAGAGCACAGTCGTATTTACAAACCTCCTCGCGTTTCTGTGATCCTAATTGCAGCTCGTCGTCCACCAATTTTACGAGGAAGGTTCGGTAGACAGTGCGATTTTCGGATGCGTATAGATCTGTATCAAGATCGCAGAAACGGCAAGAGGTATCGATGCCATGGATTTGATATTCGCGTTTATCTAATAGCAAGAGCAGAGTCGTATTTACAAACCTCCTCGCGTTTCTGTGATCCTGATAGCAGCTCGTCGTCCACCAATTTTACGAGAAAGGTTCGGTAGACAGTGCGATTTTCGGATGCGTATAGATCTGTATCAGGATCGCAGCAACGGCAAGAGGTATCGATGCCATAGGTTTGAATTTTGTGCTTATCTCATAGCAGGAGCAGGGCGCCATCCTCATCCCTCCTCGCGTTTATGTGATCCTGATAACAACTCCTCGTCCACCAAGTTCACGACAAAAGTCTGGTAGACAGTGCGATTTTCGAAAGCCTGTAGATCTGTATCAGGATCGCAGAAACGGCAAGAGGTATCGATGCCATGGATTTGATATTCGTGCTTATCTAATAGCTAGAGCAGAGTCGTATTTGCAAACCTCCTCGCGTTCCTGTGATAATGACAGCAGCTCGTCGTCCTCCAATTTTAGGAGAAAAGTCTGGTAGACAGTGCGATCTTCGGAAGCCTACAGATCTGTATCAGGATCGCGAAAACGGCAAGAGGTATCGATGCCATGGATTTGATATTCGTGTTTATCTAATAGCAAGAGCAGAGTCGTATTTACAAACCTCCTCGCGTTTCTGTGATCCTGATAGCAGCTCGTCGTCCACCAATTTTACGAGGAAGGTTCGGTAGACAGTGCGATTTTCGGATGCGTATAGATCTGTATCAGGATCGCAGAAACGGCAAGAGGTATCGATGCCATGGATTTGATATTCGTGCTTATCTAATGTAAAGCACTCACTCTGAGGGTTTACCGATGAAATAACTATACGTTCTTTGCTTTACGAAGGTTTATAACAGAAAATGTAGGGTACAATACTTTGTGAATATGTGAATAATAATGTCTGTGTCTCGTGGCACCATCATCCCATCTCTTTTGCATCAGCGGTTGGTAACAAAGAAACCTGTAGATTTTTCGCCCGGTCGGTAACGTAGGGTAACCGCCTGGCCAGTAGCAAACGGTTGATGCGTTGAAACGCCGCTCACTAGATGGCGCGAGAAGTACGGTGGGTGAGCTTAACATCTAATATCAGGAGCAGAGTCGTATTTACAAACCTCCTCGCGTTTCTGTGATCCTGATAGCAGCTCGTGGTCCACCAATTTTACGAGGAAGGTTCGGTAGACAGTGCGATTTTCGGATGCGTATAGATCTGTATCGGGATCGCAGAAACGGCAAGAGGTATCGATGCCATGGATTTAATATTCGTGCTTATCTAATAGCAAGAGCAGGGTCGTATTTGCAAACCTCCTCGCATTCCTGTGATCCTGACAGCAGCTCGTCGTCCACCAATTTTAGGAGAAAAGTCTGGTAGACAGTGCGATCTTCGGAGGCCTACAGATCTGTATCAGGATCGCAGAAACGGCAAGATGTATCGATGCCATGGATTTGATATTCGTGCTTATCTAATAGCAAGAGCAGGGTCGTATTTGCAAACCTCCTCGCATTCCTGTGATCCTGACAGCAGCTCGTCGTCCACCAATTTTACGAGAAAGGTTCGGTAGACAGTGCGATTTTCGTATGCGTATAGATCTGTATTAGGATCGCAGAAACGGCAAGAGGTATCGATGCCTTGAATTTGATATTCGTGCTTATCTAATAGCATGAGCAGAGTCGTATTTGCAAACCTCCTCGCATTCCTGTGATTCTGATAGCAGCTCGTCGTCCACCAATTTTACGAGAAAAGTCTGGTAGACAGTGCGATCTTCGGAAGCCTACAGATCTGTATCAGGATCGCAGAAACGGCAAGAGGTGTCGATGCCATGGATTTGATATTCGTGTTTATCTAATAGCAAGAGCGGAGTCGTATTTACAAACCTCCTCGCGTTTCTGTGATCCTGATAGCAGCTCGTCGTCCACCAATTTTACGAGGAAGGTTCGGTAGACAGTGCGATTTTCGGATGCGTATAGATCTGTATCAGGATCGCAGAAACGGCAAGAGGTATCGATGCCATGGATTTGATAGTCGTGCTTATCTAATAGCAAGAGTAGGGTCGTATTTGCAAACCTCCTCGCATTCCTGTGATCCTGACAGCAGCTCGTCGTCCACCAATTTTAGGAGAAAAGTCTGGTAGACAGTGCGGTCTTCGGAAGCCTACAGATCTGTATCAGGATCGCAGAAACGGCAAGAGGTATCGATGCCATAGATTTGAATTTCGTGCTTATCTCATAGCAGGAACAGGGTGGTATCGGCAAACTTCCTCGCGTTTCTGTGATCCTGATAGCAGCTCGTCGTCCACCAATTTTACGAGAAAAGTCTGGTAGACAGTGCGATCTTCGGAAGCCTACAGATCTGTATCAGGATCGCATGAACGGCAAGAGGTATCGATGCCATGGATTTGAATTTCGTGCATATCTCATAGCAGGAGCAGACTGGCACTTGCGTACCTCATCGCCTTTCTGTAAACCTGATAACAATTTTCCAATGAATCATATAGATTTGTATTAGGATTGCAGAAATGACTAGGAGTACCTACGCCAAAGAACAAAATTTCGCGCCAACATCATAGCATGGTAGATTACCATCCTCATCCCTCCTCGCGTTTCTGTGATCCTGATAACAACTCCTCGTCCACCAAGTTCACGACAAAAGTCTGGTAGACAGTGCGATTTCCGAAAGCCTGTAGATCTGTATCAGGATCGCAGAAACGGCAAGAGGTATCGATGCCATGGATTTGATATTCGTGCTTATCTAATGTAAAGCACTCACTCTGAGGGTTTACCGATGAAATAACTATACGTTCTTTGCTTTACGAAGGTTTATTGTTACTGTTACTGTTGAAAATGTAGGGTACAATACTTTGTGAATATGTGAATAATAATGTCTGTGTCTCGTGGCACCATCATCCCATCTCTTTTGCATCAGCGGTTGGTAACAAAGAAACCTGTAGATTTTTCGCCCGGTCGGTAACGTAGGGTAACCGCCTGGCTAGTAGCAAACGGTTGATGCGTTGAAGCGCCGCTCACTAGATGGCGCGAGAAGTACGGTGGGTGAGCTTAACATCTAATATCAAGAGCAGAGTCGTATTTACAAACCTCCTCGCGTTTCTGTGATCCTGATAGCAGCTCGTGGTCCACCAATTTTACGAGGAAGGTTCGGTAGACAGTGCTATTTTCGGATGCGTATAGATCTGTGTCGGAATCGCAGAAACGGCAAGAGGTATCGATGCCATGGATTTAATATTCGTGTTTATCTAACAGCAAGAGCAGGGTCGTATTTGCAAACCTCCTCGCATTCCTGTGATCCTGATAGCAGCTCGTCGTCCACCAATTTTACGAGAAAAGTCTGGTAGACAGTGCGATCTTCGAAAGCCTACAGATCTGTATCAGGATCGCATGAACGGCAAGAGGTATCGATGCCATGGATTTGAATTTCGTGCATATCTCATAGCAGGAGCAGACTGGCACTTGCGTACCTCATCGCCTTTCTGTAAACCTGATAACAATTTTCCAATGAATCATATAGATTTGTATTAGGATTGCAGAAATGACTAGGAGTACCTACGCCAAAGAACAAAATTTCGCGCTAACATCATAGCATGGTAGATTACCATCCTCATCCCTCCTCGCGTTTCTGTGATCCTGATAACAACTCCTCGTCCACCAAGTTCACGACAAAAGTCTGGTAGACAGTGCGATTTCCGAAAGCCTGTAGATCTGTATCAGGATCGCAGAAACGGCAAGAGGTATCGATGCCATGGATTTGATAGTCGTGCTTATCTAATAGCAAGAGTAGGGTCGTATTTGCAAACCTCCTCGCATTCCTGTGATCCTGACAGCAGCTCGTCGTCCACCAATTTTAGGAGAAAAGTCTGGTAGACAGTGCGGTCTTCGGAAGCCTACAGATCTGTATCAGGATCGCAGAAACGGCAAGAGGTATCGATGCCATAGATTTGAATTTCGTGCTTATCTCATAGCAGGAACAGGGTGGTATCGGCAAACTTCCTCGCGTTTCTGTGATCCTGATAGCAGCTCGTCGTCCACCAATTTTACGAGAAAAGTCTGGTAGACAGTGCGATCTTCGGAAGCCTACAGATCTGTATCAGGATCGCATGAACGGCAAGAGGTATCGATGCCATGGATTTGAATTTCGTGCATATCTCATAGCAGGAGCAGACTGGCACTTGCGTACCTCATCGCCTTTCTGTAAACCTGATAACAATTTTCCAATGAATCATATAGATTTGTATTAGGATTGCAGAAATGACTAGGAGTACCTACGCCAAAGAACAAAATTTCGCGCCAACATCATAGCATGGTAGATTACCATCCTCATCCCTCCTCGCGTTTCTGTGATCCTGATAACAACTCCTCGTCCACCAAGTTCACGACAAAAGTCTGGTAGACAGTGCGATTTCCGAAAGCCTGTAGATCTGTATCAGGATCGCAGAAACGGCAAGAGGTATCGATGCCATGGATTTGATATTCGTGCTTATCTAATGTAAAGCACTCACTCTGAGGGTTTACCGATGAAATAACTATACGTTCTTTGCTTTACGAAGGTTTATTGTTACTGTTACTGTTGAAAATGTAGGGTACAATACTTTGTGAATATGTGAATAATAATGTCTGTGTCTCGTGGCACCATCATCCCATCTCTTTTGCATCAGCGGTTGGTAACAGAGAAACCTGTAGATTTTTCGCCCGGTCGGTAACGTAGGGTAACCGCCTGGCCAGTAGCAAACGGTTGATGCGATGAAGCGCCGCTCACTAGATGGCGCGAGAAGTACGGTGGGTGAGCTTAACATCTAATATCAAGAGCAGAGTCGTATTTGCAAACCTCCTCGCATTCCTGTGATCCTGATAGCAGCTCGTCGTCCTCCAATTTTAGGAGAAAAGTCTGGTAGACAGTGCGATCTTCGGAAGCCTACAGATCTGTATCAGGATCGCGAAAACGGCAAGAGGTATCGATGCCATGGATTTGATATTCGTGTTTATCTAATAGCAAGAGCACAGTCGTATTTACAAACCTCCTCGCGTTTCTGTGATCCTAATTGCAGCTCGTCGTCCACCAATTTTACGAGGAAGGTTCGGTAGACAGTGCGATTTTCGGATGCGTATAGATCTGTATCAAGATCGCAGAAACGGCAAGAGGTATCGATGCCATGGATTTGATATTCGCGTTTATCTAATAGCAAGAGCAGAGTCGTATTTACAAACCTCCTCGCGTTTCTGTGATCCTGATAGCAGCTCGTCGTCCACCAATTTTACGAGAAAGGTTCGGTAGACAGTGCGATTTTCGGATGCGTATAGATCTGTATCAGGATCGCAGAAACGGCAAGATGTATCGATGCCATGGATTTGATATTCGTGCTTACCTAATATCAAGAGCAGAGTCGTATTTGCAAACCTCCTCGCATTCCTGTGATCCTGATAGCAGCTCGTCGTCCACCAATTTCACGAGAAAAGTCTGGTAGACAGTGCGATCTTCGGAAGCCTACAGATCTGTATCAGGATCGCAAGAACGGCAAGAGGTATCGATGCCATGGATTTGAATTTCGTGCATATCTCATAGCAGGAGCAGACTGGCACTTGCGTACCTCATCGCCTTTCTGTAAACCTGATAACAATTTTCCGATGAATCATATAGATTTGTAGTAGGATTGCAGAAATGACTAGGAGTACCTACGCCAAAGATCAAAATTTCGCGCCAACATCATAGCATGGTAGATTACCATCCTCATCCCTCCTCGCGTTTCTGTGATCCTGATAACACCTCCTCGTCCACCAACTTCACGACAAAAGTCTGGTAGACAGTGCGATTTTCGAAAGCCTGTAGATCTGTATCAGGATCGCAGAAACGGCAAGAGGTATCGATGCCATGGATTTGACATTCGTGCTTATCTAATAGCATGAGCAAAGTCGTATTTGCAAACCTCCTCGCATTCCTGTGATCCTGATAGCAGCTCGTCGTCCACCAATTTTAGGAGAAAAGTCTGGTAGACAGTGCGATCTTCGAAAGCCTACAGATCTGTATCAGGATCGCAGAAACGGCAAGAGGTATCGATGCCATGGACTTGATATTCGTGTTTATCTAATAGCAAGAGCAGAGTCGTATTTACAAACCTCCTCGCGTTTCTGTGATCCTGATAGCAGCTCGTCGTCCACCAATTTTAGGAGAAAGGTCTGGTAGACAGTGCGATCTTCGGAAGCCTACAGATCGGTATCAGGATCGCAGAAACGGCAAGAGGTATCGATGCCTTGAATTTGATATTCGTGCTTATCTACGTAATAGCATGAGCAGAGTCGTATTTGCCTCCTCGCATTCCTGTGATCCTGATAGCAGCTCGTCGTCCACCAATTTTACCATAAAGGTTCGGTAGACAGTGCGATTTTCGGATGCGTATAGATCTGTATCAGGATCGCAGAAACGGCGAGAGGTGTCGATGCCATGAATTTGATATTCGTGCTTATCTAATAGCATGAGCAGGGTCGTATTTGCAAACCTCCTCGCATTCCTGTGATCCTGATAGCAGCTCGTCGTCCACCAATTTTAGGAGAAAAGTCTGGTAGACAGTGCGATCTTCGAAAGCCTACAGATCTGTATCAGGATCGCAGAAACGGCAAGAGGTATCGATGCCATGGATTTGATATTCGTGTTTATCTAATAGCAAGAGCAGAGTCGTATTTACAAACCTCCTCGCGTTTCTGTGATCCTGATAGCAGCTCGTCGTCCACCAATTTTAGGAGAAAGGTCTGGTAGACAGTGCGATTTTCGGAAGCCTACAGATCTGTATCAGGATCGCAGAAACGGCAAGAGGTATCGATGCCATAGATTTGAATTTCGTGCTTATCTCATAGCATGAGCAGAGTCGTATTTGCAAACCTCCTCGCATTCCTGTGATCCTGATAGCAGCTCGTCGTCCACCAATTTTAGGAGAAAAGTCTGGTAGACAGTGCGATCTTCGAAAGCCTACAGATCTGTATCAGGATCGCAGAAACGGCAAGAGGTATCGATGCCATGGACTTGATATTCGTGTTTATCTAATAGCAAGAGCAGAGTCGTATTTACAAACCTCCTCGCGTTTCTGTGATCCTGATAGCAGCTCGTCGTCCACCAATTTTAGGAGAAAGGTCTGGTAGACAGTGCGATTTTCGGAAGCCTACAGATCTGTATCAGGATCGCAGAAACGGCAAGAGGTATCGATGCCTTGAATTTGATATTCGTGCTTATCTAATAGCATGAGCAGAGTCGTATTTGCAAACCTCCTCGCATTCCTGTGATCCTGATAGCAGCTCGTCGTCCACCAATTTTATGAGGAAAGTCTGGTAGACAGTGCGATCTTCGGAAGCCTACAGATCTGTATCAGGATCGCAGAAACGGCAAGAGGTATCGATGCCATAGATTTGAATTTCGTGCTTATCTCATAGCAGAAGCAGGGTGGTATCGGCAAACCTCCTCGCGTTTCTGTGATCCTGATAGCAGCTCGTCGTCCACCAATTTTTCGAGAAAAGTCTGGTAGACTGTGCGATCCTCGGAAGCCTGCAGATCTGTATCAGGATCGCAGAAACTGCAAGAGGTTTCGATGCCATGAATTTGATATTCGTGCTTATCTAATTGCAAGAGCAGAGTCGTATTTGCAAACCTCCTCGCATTCCTGTGATCCTGATAGCAGCTCGTCGTCCACCAATTTTAGGAGAAAAGTCTGGTAGACAGTGCGATCTTCGAAAGCCTACAGATCTGTATCAGGATCGCAGAAACGGCAAGAGGTATCGATGCCATGGATTTGAATTTCGTGCTTATCTCATAGCAGGAGCAGGGTGGTATCGGCAAACCTCCTCGCGTTTCTGTGATCCTGATAGCAGCTCGTCGTCTACCAATTTTACGAGAAAAGTCTGGTAGACAGTGCGATCTTCGGAAGCCTGCAGATCTGTATCAGGATCGCAGAAACGGCAAGAGGTATCGATGCCATAGATTTGAATTTCGTGATTATCTCATAGCAGTAGCAGGGTGGTATCGGCAAACCTCCTCGCGTTTCTGTGATCCTGATAGCAGCTCGTCGTCCACCAATTTTACGAGAAAAGTCTGGTAGACAGTGCTATCTTCGGAAGCCTACAGATCTGTATCAGGATCGCAGAAACGGCAAGAGGTGTCGATGCCATGGATTTGATATTCGTGTTTATCTAATAGCAAGAGCGGAGTCGTATTTACAAACCTCCTCGCGTTTCTGTGATCCTGATAGCAGCTCGTCGTCCACCAATTTTACGAGGAAGGTTCGGTAGACAGTGCGATTTTCGGATGCGTATAGATCTGTATCAGGATCGCAGAAACGGCAAGAGGTATCGATGCCATGGATTTGACATTCGTGTTTATCCAATAGCAAGAGCAGAGTCGTATTTACAAACCTCCTTGCGTTTCTGTTATCCTGATAGCAGCTCGTCGTCCACCAATTTTACGAGGAAGGTTCGGTAGACAGTGCGATTTTCGGATGCGTGTAGATCTGTATCAGGATCGCAGAAATGGCAAGATGTATCGATGCCATGGATTTGATATTCGTGCTTATCTAATAGCAAGAGCAGGGTCGTATTTGCAAACCTCCTCGCATTCCTGTGATCCTGACAGCAGCTCGTCGTCCACCAATTTTAGGAGAAAAGTCTGCTAGACAGTGCGATCTTCGGAAGCCTACAGATCTGTATCAGGATCGCAGAAACGGCAAGAGGTATCGATGCCATGGATTTGATATTCGTGCTTACCTAATAGCATGAGCAGAGTCTTATTTACAAACCTCCTCGCGTTTCTGTGATCCTGATAGCAGCTCGTCGTCCACCAATTGTACGAGAAAGGTCTGGTAGACAGTGCGGTCTTCGGAAGCCTATAGATCTGCATCAGGATCGCAGAAACGGCGAGAGGTATCGATGCCATAGATTTGAATTTCGTGCTTATGTCATAGCAGGAACAGGGTGGTATCGGCAAACCTCCTCGCGTTTCTGTGATCCTGATAGCAGCTCGTCGTCCACCAATTTTACGAGAAAAGTCTGGTAGACAGTGCGATCTTCGGAAGCCTACAGATCTGTATCAGGATCGCATGAACGGCAAGAGGTATCGATGCCATGGATTTGAATTTCGTGCATATCTCATAGCAGGAGCAGACTGGCACCTGCGTACCTCATCGCCTTTCTGTAAACCTGATAACAATTTTCCAATGAATCATATAGATTTGTATTAGGATTGCAGAAATGACTAGGAGTACCTACGCCAAAGAACAAAATTTCGCGCCAACATCATAGCATGGTAGATTACCATCCTCATCCCTCCTCGCGTTTCTGTGATCCTGATAACAACTCCTCGTCCACCAAGTTCACGACAAAAGTCTGGTAGACAGTGCGATTTTCGAAAGCCTGTAGATCTGTATCAGGATCGCAGAAACGGCAAGAGGTATCGATGCCATGGATTTGATATTCGTGCTTATCTAATGTAAAGCACTCACTCTGAGGGTTTACCGATGAAATAACTATACGTTCTTTGCTTTACGAAGGTTTATAACAGAAAATGTAGGGTACAATACTTTGTGAACATGTGAATAATAATGTCTGTGTCTCGTGGCACCATCATCCCATCTCTGTTGCATCAGCGGTTGGTAACAAAGAAACCTGTAGATTTTTCGCCCGGTCGGTAACGTAGGGTAACCGCCTGGCCAGTAGCAAACGGTTGATGCGTTGAAGCGCCGCTCACTAGATGGCGCGAGAAGTACGGTGGGTGAGCTTAACATCTAATATCAAGAGCAGAGTCGTATTTACAAACCTCCTCGCGTTTCTGTGATTCTGATAGCAGCTCGTGGTCCACCAATTTTACGAGGAAGGTTCGGTAGACAGTGCGATTTTCGGATGCGTATAGATCTGTATCGGGATCGCAGAAACGGCAAGAGGTATCGATGCCTTGAATTTGATATTCGTGTTTATCTAACAGCAAGAGCAGGGTCGTATTTGCAAACCTCCTCGCATTCCTGTGATCCTGACAGCAGCTCGTCGTCCACCAATTTTAGGAGAAAAGTCTGGTAGACAGTGCGATCTTCGAAAGCCTACAGATCTGTATCAGGATCGCAGAAACGGCAAGATGTATCGATGCCATGGATTTGATATTCGTGCTTATCTAATAGCAAGAGCAGGGTCGTATTTGCAAACCTCCTCGCATTCCTGTGATCCTGACAGCAGCTCGTCGTCCACCAATTTTACGAGGAAGGTTCGGTAGACAGTGCGATTTTCGGATGCGTATAGATCTGTATCAGGATCGCAGAAACGGCAAGATGTATCGATGCCATGGATTTGATATTCGTGCTTATCTAATAGCAAGAGCAGGGTCGTATTTGCAAACCTCCTCGCATTCCTGTGATCTTGTCAGCAGCTCGTCGTCCACCAATTTTAGGAGAAAAGTCTGGTAGACAGTGCGATCTTCGGAAGCCTACAGATCTGTATCAGGATCGCAGAAACGGCAAGAGGTATCGATGCCATGGATTTAATATTCGTGTTTATCTAACAGCAAGAGCACAGTCGTATTTACAAACCTCCTCGCGTTTCTGTGATCCTGATAGCAGCTCGTCGTCCACCAATTTTACGAGGAAGGTTCGGTAGACAGTGCGATTTTCGGATGCGTATAGATCTGTATCAGGATCGCAGAAACGGCAAGATGTATCGATGCCATGGATTTGATATTCGTGCTTATCTAATAGCAAGAGCAGGGTCGTATTTGCAAACCTCCGCGCATTCCTGTGATCTTGACAGCAGCTCGTCGTCCACCAATTTTAGGAGAAAAGTCTGGTAGACAGTGCGATCTTCAGAAGCCTACAGATCTGTATCAGGATCGCAGAAACGGCAAGAGGTATCGATACCATGGATTTGATATTCGTGCTTACCTAATAGCATGAGCAGAGTCGTATTTGCAAACCTCCTCGCATTCCTGTGATCCTGATAGCAGCTCGTCGTCCATCAATTTTAGGAGAAAAGTCTGGTAGACAGTGCGATCTTCGGAAGCCTACAGATCTGTATCAGGATCGCAGAAACGGCGAGAGGTATCGATGCCATGGATTTGATATTCGTGCTTATCTAATAGCATGAGCAGGGTCGTATTTGCAAACCTCCTCGCATTCCTGTGATCCTGATAGCAGCTCGTCGTCCACCAATTTTAGGAGAAAAGTCTGGTAGACAGTGCGATCTCCGGAAGCCTACAGATCTGTATCAGGGTCGCAGAAACGGCAAGAGGTATCGATGCCATGGATTTGATATTCGTGTTTATCTAATAGCAAGAGCAGAGTCGTATTTACAAACCTCCTCGCGTTTCTGTGATCCTGATAGCAGCTCGTCGTCCACCAATTTTACGAGGAAGGTTCGGTAGACAGTGCGATTTTCGGATGCGTATAGATCTGTATCAGGATCGCAGAAACTGCAAGAAGTATCGATGCCATGGATTTGACATTCGTGTTTATCTAATAGCAAGAGCAGAGTCGTATTTGCAAACCTCCTCGCGTTTCTGTGATCCTGATAGCAGCTCGTCGTCCACCAATTTTGCGAGGAAGGTTCGGTAGACAGTGTGATTTTCGGATGCGTATAGATCTGTATCAGGATCGCAGAAACGGCAAGAGATATCGATGCCATGGATTTAATATTCGTGTTTATCTAACAGCAATAGCACAGTCGTATTTACAAACCTCCTCGCGTTTCTGTGATCCTGATAGCAGCTCGTCGTCCACCAATTTTACGAGGAAGGTTCGGTAGACAGTGCGATTTTCGGATGCGTATAGATCTGTATCAGGATCGCAGAAACGGCAAGATGTATCGATGCCATGGATTTGAATTTCGTGCTTATCTCATAGCAGAAGCAGGGTGGTATCGGCAAACCTCCTCGCGTTTCTGTGATCCTGATAGCAGCTCGTCGTCCACCAATTTTACGAGAAAAGTCTGGTAGACAGTGCGATCCTCGGAAGCCTGCAGATCTGTATCAGGATCGCAGAAACTGCAAGAGGTATCGATGCCATGAATTTGATATTCGTGCTTATCTAATAGCAAGAGCAGAGTCGTATTTGCAAACCTCCTCGCATTCCTGTGATCCTGATAGCAGCTCGTCGTCCACCAATTTTAGGAGAAAAGTCTGGTAGACAGTGCGATCTTCGAAAGCCTACAGATCTGTATCAGGATCGCAGAAACGGCAAGAGGTATCGATGCCATGGATTTGAATTTCGTGCTTATCTCATAGCAGGAGCAGGGTGGTATCGGCAAACCTCCTCGCGTTTCTGTGATCCTGATAGCAGCTCGTCGTCTACCAATTTTACGAGAAAAGTCTGGTAGACAGTGCGATCTTCGGAAGCCTGCAGATCTGTATCAGGATCGCAGAAACGGCAAGAGGTATCGATGCCATAGATTTGAATTTCGTGATTATCTCATAGCAGTAGCAGGGTGGTATCGGCAAACCTCCTCGCGTTTCTGTGATCCTGATAGCAGCTCGTCGTCCACCAATTTTACGAGAAAAGTCTGGTAGACAGTGCGATCTTCGGAAGCCTACAGATCTGTATCAGGATCGCAGAAACGGCAAGAGGTGTCGATGCCATGGATTTGATATTCGTGTTTATCTAATAGCAAGAGCGGAGTCGTATTTACAAACCTCCTCGCGTTTCTGTGATCCTGATAGCAGCTCTTCGTCCACCAATTTTACGAGGAAGGTTCGGTAGACAGTGCGATTTTCGGATGCGTATAGATCTGTATCAGGATCGCAGAAACGGCAAGAGGTATCGATGCCATGGATTTGACATTCGTGTTTATCTAATAGCAAGAGCAGAGTCGTATTTACAAACCTCCTTGCGTTTCTGTTATCCTGATAGCAGCTCGTCGTCCACCAATTTTACGAGGAAGGTTCGGTAGACAGTGCGATTTTCGGATGCGTGTAGATCTGTATCAGGATCGCAGAAACGGCAAGAGGTATCGATGCCATGGATTTGACATTCGTGTTTATCTAATAGCAAGAGCAGAGTCGTATTTACAAACCTCCTTGCGTTTCTGTTATCCTGATAGCAGCTCGTCGTCCACCAATTTTACGAGGAAGGTTCGGTAGACAGTGCGATTTTCGAAAGCCTGTAGATCTGTATCAGGATCGCAGAAACGGCAAGAGGTATCGATGCAATGGATTTGATATTCGTGCTTATCTAATAGCAAGAGCAGAGTCGTATTTGCAAACCTCCTCGCATTCCTGTGATCCTGGTAGCAGCTCGTCGTCCACCAATTTCAGGAGAAAAGTCTGGTAGACAGTGCGATCTTCGGAAGCCTACAGATCTGTATCAGGATCGCAGAAACGGCAAGAGGTATCGATGCCATAGATTTGAATTTCGTGCTTATCTCATAGCAAGAGCACAGTCGTATTTGCAAACCTCCTCGCGTCTCTGTGATCCTGATAGCAGCTCGTCGTCCACCAATTTCAGGAGAAAAGTCTGGTAGACAGTGCGATCTTCGGATCCCTACAGATCTGTATCAGGATCGCAGAAACGGCAAGAGGTATCGATGCCACAGATTTGAATTTCGTGCTTATCTCATAGCAGGAGCAGGGTGGTATCGGCAAACCTCCTCGCGTTTCTGTGATCCTGATAGCAGCTCGTCGTCCACCAATTTTACGAGAAAAGTCTGGTAGACAGTGCGATCTTCGGAAGCCTGCAGATCTGTATCAGGATCGCAGAAACGGCAAGAGGTATCGATGCCATGGATTTGAATTTTGTGCTTATCTCATAGCAGGAGCAGAGTGCCATTCTCATACCTCCTCGCGTTTCTGTGATCCTGAAAACAACTCGTCTTCCACTAACTTTACGACAGAAGGCTGGTAGACAGTGTGATTTTCGGATGCTTATAGATCTGTATCAGGATCGCATGAACGGCAAGAGGTATCGATGCCATGGATATGAATTTCGTGCATATCTCATAGCAGGAGCAGACTGGCACTTACGTACCTCATCGCCTTTCTGTAAACCTGATAACAATTTTCCAATGAGCCATTTAGATTTGTATTAGGATTGAAGAAATGACTAGGAGTACCTACGCCAATGATCAAAATTTCGCGTCAACATCATAGCATGTTAGATTACCATCCTCATCCCTCCTCGCGTTTCTGTGATCCTGATAACAACTCCTCGTCCACCAACTTCACGACAAAAGTCTGGTAGACAGTGCGATTTTCGAAAGCCTGTAGATCTGTATCAGGATCGCAGAAACGGCAAGAGGTATCGATGCCATGGATCTGATATTCGTGCTTATCTAATAGCAAGAGCAGCGTCGTATTTGCAAACCTCCTCGCGTTTCTGTGATCCTGATAGCAGCTCATCGTCCATCAATTTTACCATAAAGGTTCGGTAGCCAGTGCGATTTTCGGATGCGTATAGACCTGTATCAGGATCGCAGAAACGGCGAGAGGTATCGATGCCATGGATTTGATATTCGTGCTTATCTAATAGCATGAGCAGGGTCGTATTTGCAAACCTCCTCGCATTCCTGTGATCCTGATAGCAGCTCGTCGTCCACCAATTTTAGGAGAAAAGTCTGGTAGACAGTGCGATCTTCGGAAGCCTACAGATCTGTATCAGGATCGCAGAAACGGCAAGAGGTATCGATGCCATGGATTTGATATTCGTGTTTATCTAATAGCAAGAGCAGAGTCGTATTTACAAACCTCCTCGCGTTTCTGTGATCCTGATAGCAGCTCGTCGTCCACCAATTTTACCATAAAGGTTCGGTAGACAGTGCGATTTTCGGATGCGTATAGATCTGTATCAGGATCGCAGAAACGGCGAGAGGTATCGATGCCATGGATTTGATATTCGTGCTTATCTAATAGCATGAGCAGGGTCGTATTTGCAAACCTCCTCGCATTCCTGTGATCCTGATAGCAGCTCGTCGTCCACCAATTTTAGGAGAAAAGTCTGGTAGACAGTGCGATCTTCGGAAGCCTACAGATCTGTATCAGGATCGCAGAAACGGCAAGAGGTATCGATGCCTTGACTTTGATATTCGTGCTTATCTAATAGCATGAGCAGAGTCGTATTTGCAAACCTCCTCGCATTCCTGTGATCCTGATAGCAGCTCGTCGTCCACCAACTTTAGGAGGAAAGTCTGGTAGACAGTGCGATCTTCGGAAGCCTACAGATCTGTATCAGGATCGCAGAAACGGCAAGAGGTATCGATGCCATAGATTTGAATTTCGTGCTTATCTCATAGCAGAAGCGGGGTGGTATCGGCAAACCTCCTCGCGTTTCTGTGATCCTGATAGCAGCTCGTCGTCCACCAATTTTACGAGAAAAGTCTGGTAGACAGTGCGATCTTCGGAAGCCTGCAGATCTGTATCAGGATCGCAGAAACTGCAAGAGGTATCGATGCCATGAATTTGATATTCGTGCTTATCTAATAGCAAGAGCAGAGTCGTATTTGCAGACCTCCTCGCATTCCTGTGATTCTGATAGCAGCTCGTCGTCCACCAATTTTAGGAGAAAAGTCTGGTAGACAGTGCGATCTTCGGAAGCCTACAGATCTGTATCAGGATCGCAGAAACGGCAAGAGGTATCGATGCCATAGATTTGAATTTCGTGCTTATCTCATAGCAGGAGCAGGGTGGTATCGGCAAACCTCCTCGCGTTTCTGTGATCCTGATAGCAGCTCGTCGTCCACCAATTTTAGGAGAAAAGTCTGGTAGACAGTGCGATCTTCGGAAGCCTACAGATCTGTATCAGGATAGCAGAAACGGCAAGAGGTATCGATGCCATAGATTCGAATTTCGTGCTTATCTCATAGTAGGAGCAGGGTGGTATCGGCAAACCTCCTCGCGTTTCTGTGATCCTGATTGCAGCTCGTCGTCCACCAATTTTACGAGAAAAGTCTGGTAGACAGTGCGATCTTCGGAAGCCTACAGATCTGTATCAGGATCGCAGAAACGGCAAGTGGTATCGATGCCATAGATTTGAATTTTGTGCTTATCTCATAGCAGGAGCAGAGTGCCATTCTCATACCTCCTCGCGTTTCTGTGATCCTGATAACAACTCGTCGTCCACTAACTTTACGACAAAAGGCTGGTAGACAGTGTGATTTTCGGATGCTTATAGATCTGTATCAGGATCGCATGAACGGCAAGAGGTATCGATGCCATGGATTTGAATTTCGTGCATATCTCATAGCAGGAGCAGACTGGCACTTGCGTACCTCATCGCCTTTCTGTAAACCTGATAACAATGTTCCAATGAATCATATAGATTTGTATTAGGATTTCAGAAATGACTAGGAGTACCTACGCCAAAGATCAAAATTTCGCGCCAACATCATAGCATGGTAGATTACCATCCCCATCCCTCCTCGCGTTTCTGTGGTCCTGATAACAACTCCTCGTCCACCAACTTCACGACAAAAGTCTGGTAGACAGTGCGATTTTCGAAAGCCTGTAGATCTGTATCAGGATCGCAGAAACGGCAAGAGGTATCGATGCCATGGATTTGATATTCGTGCTTATCTAATAGCAAGAGCAGAGTCGTATTTGCAAACCTCCTCGCATTCCTGTGATCCTGATAGCAGCTCGTCGTCCTCCAATTTTAGGAGAAAAGTCTGGTAGACAGTGCGATCTTCGGAAGCCTACAGATCTGTATCAGGATCGCGAAGACGGCAAGGGGTATCGATGCCATGGATTTGATATTCATGTTTATCTAATAGCAAGAGCAGAGTCGTATTTACAAACCTCCTCGCGTTTCTGTGATCCTGATAGCAGC
This sequence comes from Acanthoscelides obtectus, assembly GCA_963669975.1. Lineage (NCBI taxonomy): Eukaryota > Metazoa > Arthropoda > Insecta > Coleoptera > Chrysomelidae > Acanthoscelides > Acanthoscelides obtectus. Next base: position 94,265,190 of record CAVLJG010000008.1, on the reverse strand, counting down.
TCGTCGTCCACCAATTTTACGAGGAAGGTTCGGTAGACAGTGCGATTTTCGGATGCGTATAGATCTGTATCAGGATCGCAGAAACGGCAAGAGGTCTCGATGCCATGGATTTGATATTCGCGTTTATCTAATAGCAAGAGCAGAGTCGTATTTACAAACCTCCTCGCGTTTCTGTGATCCTGATAGCAGCTCGTCGTCCACCAATTTTACGAGAAAGGTTCGGTAGACAGTGCGATCTTCGGAAGCCTATAGATCTGCATCAGGATCGCAGAAACATCGAGAGGTATCGATGCCATAGATTTGAATTTCGTGCTTATCTCATAGCAGGGACAGGGTGGTATCGGCAAACCTCCTCGCGTTTCTGTGATCCTGATAGCAGCTCGTCGTCCACCAATTTTACGAGAAAAGTCTGGTAGACAGTGCGATCTTCGGAAGCCTACAGATCTGTATCAGGATCGCATGAACGGCAAGAGGTATCGATGCCATGGATTTGAATTTCGTGCATATCTCATAGCCGGAGCAGACTGGCACTTGCGTACCTCATCGCCTTTCTGTAAACCTGATAACAATGTTCCAATGAATCATATAGATTTGTATTAGGATTGCAGAAATGACTAGGAGTACCTACGCCAAAGAACTAAATTTCGCGCCAACATCATAGAATGGTAGATTACCATCCTCATCCCTCCTCGCGTTTCTGTGATCCTGATAACAACTCCTCGTCCACCAGGTTCACGACAAAAGTCTGGTAGACAGTGCGATTTTCGAAAGCCTGTAGATCTGTATCAGGATCGCAGAAACGGCAAGAGGTATCGATGCCATGGATTTGATATTCGTGCTTATCTAATGTAAAGCACTCACTGTGAGGGTTTACCGATGAAATAACTATACGTTCTTTGCTTTACGAAGGTTTATAACAGGAAATGTAGGGTACAATACTTTGTGAATATGTGAATAATAATGTCTGTGTCTCGTGGCACCATCATCCCATCTCTTTTGCATCAGCGGTTGGTAACAAAGAAACCTGTAGATTTTTGCCCGGTCGGTAACGTAGGCTAACCGCCTGGCCAGTAGCAAACGGTTGATGCGTTGAAGCGCCGCTCATTAGATGGCGCGAGAAGTACGGTGGGTGAGCTTGACATCTAATATCAAGAGCAGAGTCGTATTTACAAACCTCCTCGCGTTTCTGTGATCCTGATAGCAGCTCGTGGTCCACCAATTTTACGAGGAAGGTTCGGTAGACAGTGCGATTTTCGGATGCGTATAGATCTGTATTAGGATCGCAGAAACGGCAAGAGGTATCGATGCCTTGAATTTGACATTCGTGCTTATCTTATAGCATGAGCAGGGTCGTATTTGCAAACCTCCTCGCATTCCTGTGATCCTGATAGCAGCTCATCGTCCAACAATTTTAGGAGGAAAGTCTGGTAGATAGTGCGATCTTCGGAAGCCTACAGATCTGTATCAGGATCGCAGAAACGGCAAGAGGTATCGATGCCATAGATTTGAATTTCGTGCTTATCTCATAGCAGAAGCAGGGTGGTATCGGCAAACCTCCTTGCGTTTCTGTGATCCTGATAGCAGCTCGTCGTCCACCAATTTTACGAGAGAAGTCTGGTAGACAGTGCGATCTTCGGAAGCCTACAGATCTGTATCAGGATCGCAGAAACGGCAAGAGGTATCGATGCCATAGATTTGAATTTTGTGCTTATCTCATAGCAGGAGCAGAGTGCCATTCTCATACCTCCTCGCGTTTCTGTGATCCTGATAACAACTCCTCGTCCACCAACTTCACGACAAAAGTCTGGTAGACAGTGCGATTTTCAAAAGCCTGTAGATCTGTATCAGGATCGCATGAACTGCAAGAGGTATCGATGCCATGAATTTGAATTTCGTGTATATCTCATAGCAGGAGCAGACTGGCACTTGCGTACCTCATCGCCTTTCTGTAAACCTGATAACAATTTGATATTCGTGTTTATCTAATAGAAAGAGCAGAGTAGTATTTACAAACCTCCTCGCGTTTCTGTGATCCTGATAGCAGCTCGTCGTCCACCAACTTCACGACAAAAGTCTGGTAGACAGTGCGATTTTCGAAAGCCTGTAGATCTGTATCAGGATCGCAGAAACGGCAAGAGGTATCGATGCCATGGATTTGATATTCGTGCTTATCTAATAGCAAGAGCAGAGTCGTATTTGCAAACCTCCTCGCATTCCTGTGATCCTGATAGCAGCTCGTCGTCCTCCAATTATAGGAGAAAAGTCTGGTAGACAGTGCGATCTTCGGAAGCCTACAGATCTGTATCAGGATCGCAGAAACGGCAAGAGGTATCGATGCCATGGATTTGATTTTCGTGTTTATCTAATAGCAGGAGCAGAGTCGTATTTACAAACATCCTCGCGTTTCTGTGATCCTGATAGCAGCTCGTCGTCCACCAATTTTACGAGAAAGGTTCGGTAGACGCGATTTTCGGATGCGTATAGATCTGTATCAGGATCGCAGAAACGGCAAGAGGTATCGATGCCTTGAATTTGATATTCGTGCTTATCTAATAGCATGAGCAGAGTCGTATTTGCAAACCTCCTCGCATTCCTGTGATCCTGATAGCAGCTCGTCGTCCACCAATTTTAGGAGAAAAGTCTGGTAGACAGTGCGATTTTCGGAAGCCTACAGATCTGTATCAGGATCGCAGAAACGGCAAGAGGTATCGATGCCATAGATTTGAATTTCGTGCTTATCTCATAGCAGTAGCAGGGTGGTATCGGCAAACCTCCTCCCGTTTCTGTGATCCTGATGGCAGCTCGACGTCCACCAATTTTAGGAGAAAAGTCTGGTAGACAGTGCGATCTTCGGAAGCCTACAGATCTGTATCAGGATCGCAGAAACGGCAAGAGGTATCGATGCCATAGATTTGAATTTCGTGCTTATCTCATAGCAGTAGCAGGGTGGTATCGGCAAACCTCCTCGCGTTTCTGTGATCCTGATAGCAGCTCGTCGTCCACCAATTTTACGAGGAAGGTTCGGTAGACAGTGCGATTTTCGGATGCGTATAGATCTGTATCAGGATCGCAGAAACGGCAAGATGTATCGATGCCATGGATTTGATATTCGTGCTTATCTAATAGCATGAGCAGAGTCGTATTTGCAAACCTCCTCGCATTCCTGTGATCCTGATAGCAGCTCGTCGTCCACCAATTTTAGGAGAAAAGTCTGGTAGACAGTGCGATCTCCGGAAGCCTCCTCGCATTTCTGTGATCCTGATAGCAGCTCGTCGTCCACCAATTTTACGAGAAAGATTCGGTAGACAGTGCGATTTTCGGATGCGTATAGATCTGTATCAGGATCGCAGCAACGGCAAGAGGTATCGATGCCATAGGTTTGAATTTTGTGCTTATCTCATAGCAGGAGCAGAGTGCCATCCTCATCCCTCCTCGCGTTTCTGTGATCCTGATAACAACTCCTCGTCCACCAAGTTCACGACAAAAGTCTGGTAGACAGTGCGATTTTCGAAAGCCTGTAGATCTGTATCAGGATCGCAGAAACGGCAAGAGGTATCGATGCCATGGATTTGATATTCGTGCTTATCTAATAGCAAGAGCAGGGTCGTATTGGCAAACCTCCTCGCATTCCTGTGATCCTGATAGCAGCTCGTCGTCCTCCAATTTTAGGAGAAAAGTCTGGTAGACAGTGCGATCTTCGGAAGCCTACAGATCTGTATCAGGATCGCGAAAACGGCAAGAGGTATCGATGCCATGGATTTGATATTCGTGTTTATCTAATAGCAAGAGCACAGTCGTATTCACAAACCTCCTCGCGTTTCTGTGATCCTGATAGCGGCTCGACGTCCACCAATTTTACGAGGAAGGTTCGGTAGACAGTGCGATTTTCGGATGCGTATAGATCTGTATCAGGATCGCAGAAACAGCAAGAGATATCGATGCCATGGATTTAATATTCGTGTTTATCTAACAGCAAGAGCACAGTCGTATTCACAAACCTCCTCGCGTTTCTGTGATCCTGATAGCGGCTCGACGTCCACCAATTTTACGAGGAAGGTTCGGTAGACAGTGCGATTTTCGGATGCGTATAGATCTGTATCAAGATCGCAGAAACGGCAAGATGTATCGATGCCATGGATTTGATATTCGTGCTTATCTAATAGCAAGAGCAGGGTCGTATTTGCAAACCTCCTCGCATTCCTGTGATCCTGACAGCAGCTCGACGTCCACCAATTTTAGGAGAAAAGTCTGGTAGACAGTGCGATCTTCGGAAGCCTACAGATCTGTATCAGGATCGCAGAAACGGCAAGAGGTATCGATGCCATGGATTTGATATTCGTGCTTACCTAATAGCATGAGCAGAGTCGTATTTGCAAACCTCCTCGCATTCCTGTGATCCTGATAGCAGCTCGTCGTCCACCAATTTTAGGAGAAAAGTCTGGTAGACAGTGCGATCTCCGGAAGCCTACAGATCTGTATCAGGGTCGCAGAAACGGCAAGAGGTATCGATGCCATGGATTTGATATTCGCGTTTATCTAATAGCAAGAGCAGAGTCGTATTTACAAACCTCCTCGCATTTCTGTGATCCTGATAGCAGCTCGTCGTCCACCAATTTTACGAGAAAGGTTCGGTAGACAGTGCGATTTTCGGATGCGTATAGATCTGTATCAGGATCGCAGCAACGGCAAGAGGTATCGATGCCATAGGTTTGAATTTTGTGCTTATCTCATAGCAGGAGCAGAGTGCCATCCTCATCCCTCCTCGCGTTTCTGTGATCCTGATAACAACTCCTCGTCCACCAAGTTCACGACAAAAGTCTGGTAGACAGTGCGATTTTCGAAAGCCTGTAGATCTGTATCAGGATCGCAGAAACGGCAAGAGGTATCGATGCCATGGATTTGATATTCGTGCTTATCTAATAGCAAGAGCAGAGTCGTATTTGCAAACCTCCTCGCATTCCTGTGATCCTGATAGCAGCTCGTCGTCCTCCAATTTTAGAAGAAAAGTCTGGTAGACAGTGCGATCTTCGGAAGCCTACAGATCTGTATCAGGATCGCGAAAACGGCAAGAGGTATCGATGCCCTGGATTTGATATTCGTGTTTATCTAATAGCAAGAGCAGAGTCGTATTTACAAACCTCCTCGCGCTTCTGTGATCCTGATAGCAGCTCGTGGTCCACCAATTTTACGAGAAAGGTTCGGTAGACAGTGCGATTTTCGGATGCGTATAGATCTGTCTCGGGATCGCAGAAACGGCAAGAGGTATCGATGCCATGGGTTTAATATTCGTGCTTATCTAATAGCAAGAGCAGGGTCGTATTTGCAAACCTCCTCGCATTCCTGTGATCCTGACAGCAGCTCGTCGTCCACCAATTTTAGGAGAAAAGTCTGGTAGACAGTGCGATCTTCGGAAGCCTACAGATCTGTATCAGGATCGCAGAAACGGCAAGATGTATCGATGCCATGGATTTGATATTCGTGCTTATCTAATAGCAAGAGCAGTGTCGTATTTGCAAACCTCCTCGCATTCCTGTGATCCTGACAGCAGCTCGTCGTCCACCAATTTTACGAGAAATGTTCGGTAGACTGTGCGATTTTCGGATGCGTATAGATCTGTATTAGGATCGCAGAAACGGCAAGAGGTATCGATGCCTTGAATTTGATATTCGTGCTTATCTAATAGCATGAGCAGAGTCGTATTTGCAAACCTCCTCGCATTCCTGTGATCCTGATAGCAGCTCGTCGTCCACCAATTTTACGAGAAAAGTCTGGTAGACAGTGCGATCTTCGGAAGCCTACAGATCTGTATCAGGATCGCAGAAACGGCAAGAGGTGTCGATGCCATGGATTTGATATTCGTGTTTATCTAATAGCAAGAGCGGAATCGTATTTACAAACCTCCTCGCGTTTCTGTAATCCTGATAGCAGCTCGTCGTCCACCAATTTTACGAGGAAGGTTCGGTAGACAGTGCGATTTTCGGATGCGTATAGATCTGTATCAGGATCGCAGAAACGGCAAGAGGTGTCGATGCCATGGATTTGATATTCGTGTTTATCTAATAGCAAGAGCGGAGTCGTATTTACAAACCTCCTCGCGTTTCTGTGATCCTGATAGCAGCCCGTCGACCACCAATTTTACGAGGAAGGTTCGGTAGACAATGCGATTTTCGGATGCGTACAGATCTGTAGCAGGATCGCAGAAACGGCAAGAGGTATCGATGCCATGGATTTGATATTCGTGCTTATCTTATAGCAAGAGCAGGGTCGTATTTGCAAACCTCCTCGCATTCCTGTGATCCTGACAGCAGCTCGTCGTCCACCAATTTTAGGAGAAAAGTCTGGTAGACAGTGCGATCTTCGGAAGCCTACAGATCTGTATCAGGATAGCAGAAAGGGCAAGAGGTATCGATGCCATGGATTTGATATTCGTGTTTATCTAATAGCAAGAGCAGAGTCGTATTTACATACCTCCTCGCGATTCTGTGATCCTGACAGCAGCTCGTCGTCCACCAATTTTACGAGAAAGGTTCGGTAGACAGTGCGATTTTCGAATGCGTATAGATCTGTATCAGGATCGCAGAAACGGCAAGAGGTATCGATGCCATGGATTTGATATTCGTGCTTATCTAATAGCAAGAGTAGGGTCGTATTTGCAAACCTCCTCGCATTCCTGTGATCCTGACAGCAGCTCGTCGTCCACCAATTTTAGGAGAAAAGTCTGGTAGACAGTGCGGTCTTCGGAAGCCTACAGATCTGTATCAGGATCGCAGAAACGGCAAGAGGTATCGATGCCATAGATTTGAATTTCGTGCTTATCTCATAGCAGGAACAGGGTGGTATCGGCAAACTTCCTCGCGTTTCTGTGATCCTGATAGCAGCTCGTCGTCCACCAATTTTACGAGAAAAGTCTGGTAGACAGTGCGATCTTCGGAAGCCTACAGATCTGTATCAGGATCGCATGAACGGCAAGAGGTATCGATGCCATGGATTTGAATTTCGTGCATATCTCATAGCAGGAGCAGACTGGCACTTGCGTACCTCATCGCCTTTCTGTAAACCTGATAACAATTTTCCAATGAATCATATAGATTTGTATTAGGATTGCAGAAATGACTAGGAGTACCTACGCCAAAGAACAAAATTTCGCGCCAACATCATAGCATGGTAGATTACCATCCTCATCCCTCCTCGCGTTTCTGTGATCCTGATAACAACTCCTCGTCCACCAAGTTCACGACAAAAGTCTGGTAGACAGTGCGATTTCCGAAAGCCTGTAGATCTGTATCAGGATCGCAGAAACGGCAAGAGGTATCGATGCCATGGATTTGATATTCGTGCTTATCTAATGTAAAGCACTCACTCTGAGGGTTTACCGATGAAATAACTATACGTTCTTTGCTTTACGAAGGTTTATAACAGAAAATGTAGGGTACAATACTTTGTGAATATGTGAATAATAATGTCTGTGTCTCGTGGCACCACCATCCCATCTCTTTTGCATCAGCGGTTGGTAACAAAGAAACCTGTAGATTTTTCGCCCGGTTGGTAACGTAGGGTAACCGCCTGGCCAGTAGCAAACGGTTGATGCGTTGAAGCGCCGCTCACTAGATGGCGCGAGAAGTACGGTGGGTGAGCTTAACATCTAATATCAAGAGCAGAGTCGTATTTACAAACCTCCAAGCGTTTCTGTGATCCTGATAGCAGCTCGTGGTCCACCAATTTTACGAGGAAGGTTCGGTAGACAGTGCTATTTTCGGATGCGTATAGATCTGTGTCGGAATCGCAGAAACGGCAACAGATATCGATGCCATGGATTTAATATTCGTGTTTATCTAACAGCAAGAGCAGGGTCGTATTTGCAAACCTCCTCGCATTCCTGTGATCCTGACAGCAGCTCGTCGTCCACCAATTTTAGGAGAAAAGTCTGGTAGACAGTGCGATCTTCGGAAGCCTACAGATCTGTAACAGGATCGCAGAAACGGCAAGATGTATCGATGCCGTGGATTTGATATTCGTGCTTATCTAATAGCAAGAGCAGGGTCGTATTTGCAAACCTCCTCGCATTCCTGTGATCCTGACAGCAGCTCGTCGTCCACCAATTTTAGGAGAAAAGTCTGGTAGATAGTGCGATCTTCGAAAGCCTACAGATCTTTATCAGGATCGCAGAAACGGCAAGAGGTATCGATGCCTTGAATTTGATATTCGTGCTTATCTAATAGCATGAGCAGAGTCGTATTTGCAAACCTCCTCGCATTCCTGTGATCCTGATAGCAGCTCGTCGTCCACCAATTTTACCATAAAGGTTCGGTAGACAGTGCGATTTTCGGATGCGTATAGATCTGTATCAGGATCGCAGAAACGGCGAGAGGTGTCGATGCCATGGATTTGATATTCGTGCTTATCTAATAGCATGAGCAGGGTCGTATTTGCAAACCTCCTCGCATTCCTGTGATCCTTATAGCAGCTCGTCGTCCACCAATTTTACCATAAAGGTTCGGTAGACAGTGCGATTTTCGGATGCGTATAGATCTGTATCAGGATCGCAGAAACGGCGAGAGGTGTCGATGCCATGGATTTGATATTCGTGCTTATCTAATAGCATGAGCAGGGTCGTATTTGCAAACCTCATCGCATTCCTGTGATCCTGATAGCAGCTCGTCGTCCACCAATTTTAGGAGAAAGGTCTGGTAGACAGTGCGATCTTCGGAAGCCTACAGATCTTTATCAGGATCGCAGAAACGGCAAGAGGTATCGATGCCTTGAATTTGATATTCGTGCTTATCTAATAGCATGAGCAGAGTCGTATTTGCAAACCTCCTCGCATTCCTGTGATCCTGATAGCAGCTCGTCGTCCACCAATTTTACCATAAAGGTTCGGTAGACAGTGCGATTTTCGGATGCGTATAGATCTGTATCAGGATCGAAAACGGCGAGAGGTGTCGATGCCATGGATTTGATATTCGTGCTTATCTAATAGCATGAGCAGAGTCGTATTTGCAAACCTCCTCGCATTCCTGTGATCCTGATAGCAGCTCGTCGTCCACCAATTTTACCATAAAGGTTCGGTAGACAGTGCGATTTTCGGATGCGTATAGATCTGTATCAGGATCGCAGAAACGGCGAGAGGTATCGATGCCATGGATTTGATATTCGTGCTTATCTAATAGCATGAGCAGGGTCGTATTTGCAAACCTCCTCGCATTCCTGTGATCCTGATAGCAGCTCGTCGTCCACCAATTTTAGGAGAAAAGTCTGGTAGTCAGTGCGATCTTCGAAAGCCTACAGATCTGTATCAGGATCGCAGAAACGGCAAGAGGTATCAATGCCTTGAATTTGATATTCGTGCTTATCTAATAGCATGAGCAGAGTCGTATTTGCAAACCTCCTCGCATTCCTGTGATCCTGATAGCAGCTCGTCGTCCACCAATTTTACCATAAAGGTTCGGTAGACAGTGCGATTTTCGGATGCGTATAGATCAGTATCAGGATCGCAGAAACGGCGAGAGGTGTCGATGCCATGGATTTGATATTCGTGCTTATCTAATAGCATGAGCAGAGTCGTATTTGCAAACCTCCTCGCATTCCTGTGATCCTGATAGCAGCTCGTCGTCCACCAATTTTACCATAAAGGTTCGGTAGACAGTGCGATTTTCGGATGCGTATAGATCTGTATCAGGATCGCAGAAACGGCGAGAGGTGTCGATGCCATGGATTTGATATTCGTGCTTATCTAATAGCATGAGCAGAGTCGTATTTGCAAACCTCCTCGCATTCCTGTGATCCTGATAGCAGCTCGTCGTCCACCAATTTTACCATAAAGGTTCGGTAGACAGTGCGATTTTCGGATGCGTATAGATCCGTATCAGGATCGCAGAAACGGCGAGAGGTATCGATGCCATGGATTTGATATTCGTGCTTATCTAATAGCATGAGCAGGGTCGTATTTGCAAACCTCCTCGCATTCCTGTGATCCTGATAGCAGCTCGTCGTCCACCAATTTTAGGAGAAAAGTCTGGTAGACAGTGCGATCTTCGAAAGCCTACAGATCTGTATCAGGATCGCAGAAACGGCAAGAGGTATCAATGCCTTGAATTTGATACTCGTGCTTATCTAATAGCATGAGCAGAGTCGTATTTGCAAACCTCCTCGCATTCCTGTGATCCTGATAGCAGCTCGTCGTCCACCAATTTTACCATAAAGGTTCGGTAGACAGTGCGATTTTCGGATGCGTATAGATCTGTATCAGGATCGCAGAAACGGCGAGAGGTGTCGATGCCATGGATTTGATATTCGTGCTTATCTAATAGCATGAGCAGGGTCGTATTTGCAAACCTCCTCGCATTCCTGTGATCCTGATAGCAGCTCGTCGTCCACCAATTTTAGGAGAAAAGTCTGGTAGACAGTGCGATCTTCGAAAGCCTACAGATCTGTATCAGGATCGCAGAAACGGCAAGAGGTATCGATGCCATGGATTTGATATTCGTGTTTATCTAATAGCAAGAGCAGAGTCGTATTTACAAACCTCCTCGCGTTTCTGTGATCCTGATAGCGGCTCGTCGTCCACCAATTTTAGGAGAAAGGTCTGGTAGACAGTGCGATCTTCGGAAGCCTACAGATCTGTATCAGGATCGCAGAAACGGCAAGAGGTATCGATGCCTTGAATTTGATATTCGTGCTTATCTAATAGCATGAGCAGAGTCGTATTTGCAAACCTCCTCGCATTCCTGTGATCCTGATAGCAGCTCGTCGTCCACCAATTTTATGAGGAAAGTCTGGTAGACAGTGCGATCTTCGGAAGCCTACAGATCTGTATCAGGATCGCAGAAACGGCAAGAGGTATCGATGCCATGAATTTGATATTCGTGCTTATCTAATAGCAAGAGCAGAGTCGTATTTGCAAACCTCCTCGCATTCCTGTGATCCTGATAGCAGCTCGTCGTCCACCAATTTTAGGAGAAAAGTCTGGTAGACAGTGCGATCTTCGGAAGCCTACAGATCTGTATCAGGATCGCAGAAACGGCAAGAGGTATCGATGCCATGGATTTGAATTTCGTGCTTATCTCATAGCAGAAGCAGGGTGGTATCGGCAAACCTCCTCGCGTTTCTGTGATCCTGATAGCAGCTCGTCGTCCACCAATTTTACGAGAAAAGTCTGGTAGACAGTGCGATCCTCGGAAGCCTGCAGATCTGTATCAGGATCGCAGAAACTGCAAGAGGTATCGATGCCATGAATTTGATATTCGTGCTTATCTAATAGCAAGAGCAGAGTCGTATTTGCAAACCTCCTCGCATTCCTGTGATCCTGATAGCAGCTCGTCGTCCACCAATTTTAGGAGAAAAGTCTGGTAGACAGTGCGATCTTCGGAAGCCTACAGATCTGTATCAGGATCGCAGAAACGGCAAGAGGTATCGATGCCGTGGATTTGAATTTCGTGCTTATCTCATAGCAGGAGCAGGGTGGTATCGGCAAACCTCCTCGCGTTTCTGTGATCCTGATAGCAGCTCGTCGTCTACCAATTTTACGAGAAAAGTCTGGTAGACAGTGCGATCTTCGGAAGCCTGCAGATCTGTATCAGGATCGCAGAAACGGCAAGAGGTATCGATGCCATAGATTTAAATTTCGTAATTATCTCATAGCAGTAGCAGTGTGGTATCCGCAAACCTCCTCGCGTGTCTGTGATCCTGATAGCAGCTCGTCGTCCACCAATTTTACGAGAAAAGTCTGGTAGACAGTGCGATCTTCGGAAGCCTACAGATCTGTATCAGGATCGCAGAAACGGCAAGAGGTGTCGATGCCATGGATTTGATATTCGTGTTTATCTAATAGCAAGAGCGGAGTCGTATTTTCAAACCTCCTCGCGTTTCTGTGATCCTGATAGCAGCTCGTCGTCCACCAATTTTACGAGGAAGGTTCGGTAGACAGTGCGATTTTCGGATGCGTATAGATCTGTATCAGGATCGCAGAAACGGCAAGAGGTATCGATGCCATGGATTTGACATTCGTGTTTATCTAATAGCAAGAGCAGAGTCGTATTTACAAACCTCCTTGCATTTCTGTTATTCTGATAGCAGCTCGTCGTCCACCAATTTTACGAGGAAGGTTCGGTAGACAGTGCGATTTTCGGATGCGTGTAGATCTGTATCAGGATCGCAGAAATGGCAAGATGTATCGATGCCATGGATTTGATATTCGTGCTTATCTAATAGCAAGAGCAGGGTCGTATTTGCAAACCTCCTCGCATTCCTGTGATCCTGACAGCAGCTCCTCGTCCACCAATTTTAGGAGAAAAGTCTGCTAGACAGTGCGATCTTCGGAAGCCTACAGATCTGTATCAGGATCGCAGAAACGGCAAGAGGCATCGATGCCATGGATTTGATATTCGTGCTTACCTAATAGCATGAGCAGAGTCGTATTTGCAAACCTCCTCGCATTCCTGTGATCCTGATAGCAGCTCGACGTACACCAATTTTAGGAGAAAAGTCTGGTAGACAGTGTGATCTCCGGAAGCCTACAGATCTGTATCAGGGTCGCAGAAACGGCAAGAGGTATCGATGCCATGGATTTGATATTCGCGTTTATCTAATAGCAAGAGCAGAGTCATATTTACAAACCTCCTCGCGTTTCTGTGATCCTGATAGCAGCTCGTCGTCCACCAATTTTACGAGAAAGGTCCGGTAGACAGTGCGATCTTCGGAAGCCTATAGATCTGCATCAGGATCGCAGAAACGGCGAGAGGTATCGATGCCATAGATTTGAATTTCGTGCTTATCTCATAGCAGGAACAGGGTTGTATCGGCAAACCTCCTCGCGTTTCTGTGATCCTGATAGCAGCTCGTCGTCCACCAATTTTACGAGAAAAGTCTGGTAGACAGTGCGATCTTCGGAAGCCTACAGATCTGTATCAGGATCGCATGAACGGCAAGAGGTATCGATGCCATGGATTTGAATTTCGTGCATATCTCATAGCAGGAGCAGACTGGCACTTGCGTACCTCATCGCCTTTCTGTAAACCTGATAACAATTTTCCAATGAATCATATAGATTTGTATTAGGATTGCAGAAATGACTAGGAGTACCTACGCCAAAGAACAAAATTTCGCGCCAACATCATAGCATGGTAGATTACCATCCTCATCCCTCCTCGCGTTTCTGTGATCCTGATAACAACTCCTCGTCCACCAACTTCACGACAAAAGTCTGGTAGACAGTGCGATTTTCGAAAGCCTGTAGATCTGTATCAGGATCGCAGAAACGGCAAGAGGTATCGATGCCATGGATTTGATATTCGTGCTTATCTAATGTAAAGCACTCACTCTGAGGGTTTACCGATGAAATAACTATACGTTCTTTGCTTTACGAAGGTTTATTGTTACTGTTACTGTTGAAAATGTAGGGTACAATACTTTGTGAATATGCGAATAATAATGTCTGTGTCTCGTGGCACCATCATCCCATCTCTTTTGCATCAGCGGTTGGTAACAAAGAAACCTGTAGATTTTTCGCCCGGTCGGTAACGTAGGGTAACCGCCTGGCCAGTAGCAAACGGTTGATGCGTTGAAGCGCCGCTCACTAGATGGCGCGAGAAGTACGGTGGGTGAGCTTAACATCTAATATCAAGAGCAGAGTCGTATTTACAAACCTCCTCGCGTTTCTGTGATCCTGATAGCAGCTCGTCGTCCACCAATTTTACGAGGAAGGTTCGGTAGACAGTGCGATTTTCGGATGCGTATAGATCTGTATCAGGATCGCAGAAACGGCAAGAGATATCGATGCCATGGATTTAATAATCGTGTTTATCTAACAGCAAGAGCACAGTCGTATTTACAAACCTCCTCGCGTTTCTGTGATCCTGATAGCAGCTCGTCGTCCACCAATTTTACGAGGAAGGTTCGGTAGACAGTGCGATTTTCGGATGCGTATAGATCTGTATCAGGATCGCAGAAACGGCAAGATGTATCGATGCCATGGATTTGATATTCGTGCTTATCTAATAGCAAGAGCAGGGTCGTATTTGCAAACCTCCTCGCATTCCTGTGATCTTGACAGCAGCTCGTCGTCCACCAATTTTAGGAGAAAAGTCTGGTAGACAGTGCGATCTTCGGAAGCCTACAGATCTGTATCAGGATCGCAGAAACAGCAAGAGGTATCGATGCCATGGATTTGATATTCGTGCTTACCTAATAGCATGAGCAGAGTCGTATTTGCAAACTTCCTCGCATTCCTGTGATCCTGATAGCAGCTCGTCGTCCATCAATTTTAGGAGAAAAGTCTGGTAGACAGTGCGATCTTCGGAAGCCTACAGATCTGTATCAGGATCGCAGAAACGGCGAGAGGTATCGATGCCATGGATTTGATATTCGTGCTTATCTAATAGCATGAGCAGAGTCGTATTTGCAAACCTCCTCGCATTCCTGTGATCCTGATAGCAGCTCGTCGTCCACCACTTTTAGGAGAAAAGTCTGGTAGACAGTGCGATCTTCGGAAGCCTACAGATCTGTATCAGGGTCGCAGAAACGGCAAGAGGTATCGATGCCATGGATTTGATATTCGCGTTTATCTAATAGCAAGAGCAGAGTCGTATTTACAAACCTCCTCGCATTTCTGTGATCCTGATAGCAGCTCGTCGTCCACCAATTTTACGAGAAAGGTTCGGTAGACAGTGCGATTTTCGGATGCGTATAGATCTGTAACAGGATCGCAGCAACGGCAAGAGGTATCGATGCCATAGGTTTGAATTTTGTGCTTATCTCATAGCAGGAGCAGAGTGCCATCCTCATCCCTCCTCGCGTTTCTGTGATCCTGATAACAACTCCTCGTCCGCCAAGTTCACGACAAAAGTCTGGTAGACAGTGCGATTTTCGAAAGCCTGTAGATCTGTATCAGGATCGCAGAAACGGCAAGAGGTATCGATGCCATGGATTTGATATTCGTGCTTATCTAATAGCAAGAGCAGAGTCGTATTTGCAAACCTCCTCGCGTTTCTGTGATCCTGATAGCAGCTCGTGGTCCACCAATTTTACGAGGAAGGTTCAGTAGACAGTGCGATTTTCGGATGCGTATAGATCTGTATCGGGATCGCAGAAACGGCAAGAGGTATCGATGCCATGGATTTAATATTCGTGTTTATCTAACAGCAAGAGCAGGGTCGTATTTGCAAACCTCCTCGCATTCCTGTGATCCTGACAGCAGCTCGTCATCCACCAATTTTAGGAGAAAAGTCTGGTAGACACTGCGATCTTCGGAAGCCTACAGATATGTATCAGGATCGCAGAAACGGCAAGATGTATCGATGCCATGGATTTGATATTCGTGCTTATCTAATAGCAAGAGCAGGGTCGTATTTGCAAACCTCCTCGCATTCCTGTGATCCTGACAGCAGCTCGTCGTCCACCAATTTTACGAGAAAGGTTCGGTAGACCGTGCGATTTTCGGATGCGTATAGATCTGTATTAGGATCGCAGAAACGGCAAGAGGTATCGATGCCTTGAATTTGATATTCGTGCTTATCTAATAGCATGAGCAGAGTCGTATTTGCAAACCTCCTCGCATTCCTGTGATCCTGATAGCAGCTCGTCGTCCACCAATTTTAGGAGGAAAGTCTGGTAGATAGTGCGATCTTCGGAAGCCTACAGATCTGTATCAGGATCGCAGAAACGGCAAGAGGTATCGATGCCATAGATTTGAATTTCGTGCTTATCTCATAGCAGAAGCAGGGTGGTATCGGCAAACCTCCTCGCGTTTCTGTGATCCTGATAGCAGCTCGTCGTCCACCAATTTTACGAGAAAAGTCTGGTAGACAGTGCGATCTACGGAAGCCTACAGATCTGTATCAGGATCGCAGAAACGGCAAGAGGTATCGATGCCATAGATTTGAATTTTGTGCTTATCTCATAGCAGGAGCAGAGTGCCATTCTCATACCTCCTCGCGTTTCTGTGATCCTGATAACAACTCCTCGTCCACCAAGTTCACGACAAAAGTCTGGTAGACAGTGCGATTTCCGAAAGCCTGTAGATCTGTATCAGGATCGCAGAAACGGCAAGAAGTATCGTTGCCATGGATTTGATATTCGTGCTTATCTAATAGCAAGAGCAGAGTCGTATTTGCAAACCTCCTCGCATTCCTGTGATCCTGATAGCAGCTCGTCGTCCTCCAATTTTAGGAGAAAAGTCTGGTAGACAGTGCGATCTTCGGAAGCCTACAGATCTGTATCAGGATCGCGAAAACGGCAAGAGGTATCGATGCCATGGATTTGATATTCGTGTTTATCTAATAGCAAGAGCAGAGTCGTATTTACAAACCTTCTCGCGTTTCTGTGATCCTGATAGCAGCTCGTCGTCCACCAATTTTACGAGGAAGGTTCGGTAGACAGTGCGATTGTCGGATGCGTATAGATCTGTATCAGGATCGCAGAAACGGCAAGATGTATCGATGCCATGGATTTGATATTCGTGCTTATCTAATAGCAAGAGCAGGGTCGTATTTGCAAACCTCCTCGCATTCCTGTGATCTTGACAGCAGCTCGTCGTCCACCAATTTTAGGAGAAAAGTCTGGTAGACAGTGCGATCTTCGGAAGCCTACAGATCTGTATCAGGATCGCAGAAACGGCAAGAGGTATCGATGCCATGGATTTGATATTCGTGCTTACCTAATAGCATGAGCAGAGTCGTATTTGCAAACCTCCTCGCATTCCTGTGATCCTGATAGCAGCTCGTCGTCCATCAATTTTAGGAGAAAAGTCTGGTAGACAGTGCGATCTTCGGAAGCCTACAGATCTGTATCAGGGTCGCAGAAACGGCAAGAGGTATCGATGCCATGGATTTGATATTCGCGTTTATCTAATAGCAAGAGCAGAGTCGTATTTACAAACCTCCTCGCGTTTCTGTGATCCTGATAGCAGCTCGTCGTCCACCAATTTTACGAGAAAGGTTCGGTAGACAGTGCGATTTTCGGATGCGTATAGATCTGTATCAGGATCGCAGCAACGGCAAGAGGTATCGATGCCATAGGTTTGAATTTTGTGCTTATCTCATAGCAGGAGCAGGGCGCCATCCTCATCCCTCCTCGCGTTTATGTGATCCTGATAACAACTCCTCGTCCACCAAGTTCACGACAAAAGTCTGGTAGACAGTGCGATTTTCGAAAGCCTGTAGATCTGTATCAGGATCGCAGAAACGGCAAGAGGTATCGATGCCATGGATTTGATATTCGTGCTTATCTAATAGCTAGAGCAGAGTCGTATTTGCAAACCTCCTCGCATTCCTGTGATCCTGATAGCAGCTCGTCGTCCTCCAATTTTAGGAGAAAAGTCTGGTAGACAGTGCGATCTTCGGAAGCCTACAGATCTGTATCAGGATCGCGAAAACGGCAAGAGGTATCGATGCCATGGATTTGATATTCGTGTTTATCTAATAGCAAGAGCACAGTCGTATTTACAAACCTCCTCGCGTTTCTGTGATCCTAATTGCAGCTCGTCGTCCACCAATTTTACGAGGAAGGTTCGGTAGACAGTGCGATTTTCGGATGCGTATAGATCTGTATCAAGATCGCAGAAACGGCAAGAGGTATCGATGCCATGGATTTGATATTCGCGTTTATCTAATAGCAAGAGCAGAGTCGTATTTACAAACCTCCTCGCGTTTCTGTGATCCTGATAGCAGCTCGTCGTCCACCAATTTTACGAGAAAGGTTCGGTAGACAGTGCGATTTTCGGATGCGTATAGATCTGTATCAGGATCGCAGCAACGGCAAGAGGTATCGATGCCATAGGTTTGAATTTTGTGCTTATCTCATAGCAAGAGCAGGGCGCCATCCTCATCCCTCCTCGCGTTTATGTGATCCTGATAACAACTCCTCGTCCACCAAGTTCACGACAAAAGTCTGGTAGACAGTGCGATTTTCGAAAGCCTGTAGATCTGTATCAGGATCGCAGAAACGGCAAGAGGTATCGATGCCATGGATTTGATATTCGTGCTTATCTAATAGCTAGAGCAGAGTCGTATTTGCAAACCTCCTCGCATTCCTGTGATCCTGATAGCAGCTCGTCGTCCTCCAATTTTAGGAGAAAAGTCTGGTAGACAGTGCGATCTTCGGAAGCCTACAGATCTGTATCAGGATCGCGAAAACGGCAAGAGGTATCGATGCCATGGATTTGATATTCGTGTTTATCTAATAGCAAGAGCACAGTCGCATTTACAAACCTCCTCGCGTTTCTGTGATCCTAATTGCAGCTCGTCGTCCACCAATTTTACGAGGAAGGTTCGGTAGACAGTGCGATTTTCGGATGCGTATAGATCTGTATCAAGATCGCAGAAACGGCAAGAGGTATCGATGCCATGGATTTGATATTCGCGTTTATCTAATAGCAAGAGCAGAGTCGTATTTACAAACCTCCTCGCGTTTCTGTGATCCTGATAGCAGCTCGTCGTCCACCAATTTTACGAGAAAGGTTCGGTAGACAGTGCGATTTTCGGATGCGTATAGATCTGTATCAGGATCGCAGCAACGGCAAGAGGTATCGATGCCATAGGTTTGAATTTTGTGCTTATCTCATAGCAGGAGCAGGGCGCCATCCTCATCCCTCCTCGCGTTTATGTGATCCTGATAACAACTCCTCGTCCACCAAGTTCACGACAAAAGTCTGGTAGACAGTGCGATTTTCGAAAGCCTGTAGATCTGTATCAGGATCGCAGAAACGGCAAGAGGTATCGATGCCATGGATTTGATATTCGTGCTTATCTAATAGCTAGAGCAGAGTCGTATTTGCAAACCTCCTCGCGTTCCTGTGATAATGATAGCAGCTCGTCGTCCTCCAATTTTAGGAGAAAAGTCTGGTAGACAGTGCGATCTTCGGAAGCCTACAGATCTGTATCAGGATCGCGAAAACGGCAAGAGGTATCGATGCCATGGATTTGATATTCGTGTTTATCTAATAGCAAGAGCAGAGTCGTATTTACAAACCTCCTCGCGTTTCTGTGATCCTGATAGCAGCTCGTCGTCCACCAATTTTACGAGGAAGGTTCGGTAGACAGTGCGATTTTCGGATGCGTATAGATCTGTATCAGGATCGCAGAAACGGCAAGAGGTATCGATGCCATGGATTTGATATTCGTGCTTATCTAATGTAAAGCACTCACTCTGAGGGTTTACCGATGAAATAACTATACGTTCTTTGCTTTACGAAGGTTTATAACAGAAAATGTAGGGTACAATACTTTGTGAATATGTGAATAATAATGTCTGTGTCTCGTGGCACCATCATCCCATCTCTTTTGCATCAGCGGTTGGTAACAAAGAAACCTGTAGATTTTTCGCCCGGTCGGTAACGTAGGGTAACCGCCTGGCTAGTAGCAAACGGTTGATGCGTTGAAGCGCCGCTCACTAGATGGCGCGAGAAGTACGGTGGGTGAGCTTAACATCTAATATCAAGAGCAGAGTCGTATTTACAAACCTCCTCGCGTTTCTGTGATCCTGATAGCAGCTCGTGGTCCACCAATTTTACGAGGAAGGTTCGGTAGACAGTGCTATTTTCGGATGCGTATAGATCTGTGTCGGAATCGCAGAAACGGCAAGATGTATCGATGCCATGGATTTAATATTCGTGTTTATCTAACAGCAAGAGCAGGGTCGTATTTGCAAACCTCCTCGCATTCCTGTGATCCTGATAGCAGCTCGTCGTCCACCAATTTTACGAGAAAAGTCTGGTAGACAGTGCGATCTTCGAAAGCCTACAGATCTGTATCAGGATCGCATGAACGGCAAGAGGTATCGATGCCATGGATTTGAATTTCGTGCATATCTCATAGCAGGAGCAGACTGGCACTTGCGTACCTCATCGCCTTTCTGTAAACCTGATAACAATTTTCCAATGAATCATATAGATTTGTATTAGGATTGCAGAAATGACTAGGAGTACCTACGCCAAAGAACAAAATTTCGCGCTAACATCATAGCATGGTAGATTACCATCCTCATCCCTCCTCGCGTTTCTGTGATCCTGATAACAACTCCTCGTCCACCAAGTTCACGACAAAGTCTGGTAGACAGTGCGATTTCCGAAAGCCTGTAGATCTGTATCAGGATCGCAGAAACGGCAAGAGGTATCGATGCCATGGATATGATAGTCGTGCTTATCTAATAGCAAGAGTAGGGTCGTATTTGCAAACCTCCTCGCATTCCTGTGATCCTGACAGCAGCTCGTCGTCCACCAATTTTAGGAGAAAAGTCTGGTAGACAGTGCGGTCTTCGGAAGCCTACAGATCTGTATCAGGATCGCAGAAACGGCAAGAGGTATCGATGCCATAGATTTGAATTTCGTGCTTATCTCATAGCAGGAACAGGGTGGTATCGGCAAACTTCCTCGCGTTTCTGTGATCCTGATAGCAGCTCGTCGTCCACCAATTTTACGAGAAAAGTCTGGTAGACAGTGCGATCTTCGGAAGCCTACAGATCTGTATCAGGATCGCATGAACGGCAAGAGGTATCGATGCCATGGATTTGAATTTCGTGCATATCTCATAGCAGGAGCAGACTGGCACTTGCGTACCTCATCGCCTTTCTGTAAACCTGATAACAATTTTCCAATGAATCATATAGATTTGTATTAGGATTGCAGAAATGACTAGGAGTACCTACGCCAAAGAACAAAATTTCGCGCCAACATCATAGCATGGTAGATTACCATCCTCATCCCTCCTCGCGTTTCTGTGATCCTGATAACAACTCCTCGTCCACCAAGTTCACGACAAAAGTCTGGTAGACAGTGCGATTTCCGAAAGCCTGTAGATCTGTATCAGGATCGCAGAAACGGCAAGAGGTATCGATGCCATGGATTTGATATTCGTGCTTATCTAATGTAAAGCACTCACTCTGAGGGTTTACCGATGAAATAACTATACGTTCTTTGCTTTACGAAGGTTTATTGTTACTGTTACTGTTGAAAATGTAGGGTACAATACTTTGTGAATATGTGAATAATAATGTCTGTGTCTCGTGGCACCATCATCCCATCTCTTTTGCATCAGCGGTTGGTAACAAAGAAACCTGTAGATTTTTCGCCCGGTCGGTAACGTAGGGTAATCGCCTGGCTAGTAGCAAACGGTTGATGCGTTGAAGCGCCGCTCACTAGATGGCGCGAGAAGTACGGTGGGTGAGCTTAACATCTAATATCAAGAGCAGAGTCGTATTTGCAAACTTCCTCGCATTCCTGTGATCCTGATAGCAGCTCGTCGTCCATCAATTTTAGGAGAAAAGTCTGGTAGACAGTGCGATCTTCGGAAGCCTACAGATCTGTATCAGGATCGCAGAAACGGCGAGAGGTATCGATGCCATGGATTTGATATTCGTGCTTATCTAATAGCATGAGCAGAGTCGTATTTGCAAACCTCCTCGCATTCCTGTGATCCTGATAGCAGCTCGTCGTCCACCACTTTTAGGAGAAAAGTCTGGTAGACAGTGCGATCTTCGGAAGCCTACAGATCTGTATCAGGGTCGCAGAAACGGCAAGAGGTATCGATGCCATGGATTTGATATTCGCGTTTATCTAATAGCAAGAGCAGAGTCGTATTTACAAACCTCCTCGCATTTCTGTGATCCTGATAGCAGCTCGTCGTCCACCAATTTTACGAGAAAGGTTCGGTAGACAGTGCGATTTTCGGATGCGTATAGATCTGTAACAGGATCGCAGCAACGGCAAGAGGTATCGATGCCATAGGTTTGAATTTTGTGCTTATCTCATAGCAGGAGCAGAGTGCCATCCTCATCCCTCCTCGCGTTTCTGTGATCCTGATAACAACTCCTCGTCCGCCAAGTTCACGACAAAAGTCTGGTAGACAGTGCGATTTTCGAAAGCCTGTAGATCTGTATCAGGATCGCAGAAACGGCAAGAGGTATCGATGCCATGGATTTGATATTCGTGCTTATCTAATAGCAAGAGCAGAGTCGTATTTGCAAACCTCCTCGCGTTTCTGTGATCCTGATAGCAGCTCGTGGTCCACCAATTTTACGAGGAAGGTTCAGTAGACAGTGCGATTTTCGGATGCGTATAGATCTGTATCGGGATCGCAGAAACGGCAAGAGGTATCGATGCCATGGATTTAATATTCGTGTTTATC
The DNA here is from genome assembly GCA_963669975.1 of Acanthoscelides obtectus. Lineage (NCBI taxonomy): Eukaryota > Metazoa > Arthropoda > Insecta > Coleoptera > Chrysomelidae > Acanthoscelides > Acanthoscelides obtectus. The sequence goes on along the minus strand of CAVLJG010000008.1, from coordinate 94,243,078 downwards.
TAACAGCAAGAGCAGGGTCGTATTTGCAAACCTCCTCGCATTCCTGTGATCCTGACAGCAGCTCGTCATCCACCAATTTTAGGAGAAAAGTCTGGTAGACACTGCGATCTTCGGAAGCCTACAGATATGTATCAGGATCGCAGAAACGGCAAGATGTATCGATGCCATGGATTTGATATTCGTGCTTATCTAATAGCAAGAGCAGGGTCGTATTTGCAAACCTCCTCGCATTCCTGTGATCCTGACAGCAGCTCGTCGTCCACCAATTTTACGAGAAAGGTTCGGTAGACCGTGCGATTTTCGGATGCGTATAGATCTGTATTAGGATCGCAGAAACGGCAAGAGGTATCGATGCCTTGAATTTGATATTCGTGCTTATCTAATAGCATGAGCAGAGTCGTATTTGCAAACCTCCTCGCATTCCTGTGATCCTGATAGCAGCTCGTCGTCCACCAATTTTAGGAGGAAAGTCTGGTAGATAGTGCGATCTTCGGAAGCCTACAGATCTGTATCAGGATCGCAGAAACGGCAAGAGGTATCGATGCCATAGATTTGAATTTCGTGCTTATCTCATAGCAGAAGCAGGGTGGTATCGGCAAACCTCCTCGCGTTTCTGTGATCCTGATAGCAGCTCGTCGTCCACCAATTTTACGAGAAAAGTCTGGTAGACAGTGCGATCTACGGAAGCCTACAGATCTGTATCAGGATCGCAGAAACGGCAAGAGGTATCGATGCCATAGATTTGAATTTTGTGCTTATCTCATAGCAGGAGCAGAGTGCCATTCTCATACCTCCTCGCGTTTCTGTGATCCTGATAACAACTCCTCGTCCACCAAGTTCACGACAAAAGTCTGGTAGACAGTGCGATTTCCGAAAGCCTGTAGATCTGTATCAGGATCGCAGAAACGGCAAGAAGTATCGTTGCCATGGATTTGATATTCGTGCTTATCTAATAGCAAGAGCAGAGTCGTATTTGCAAACCTCCTCGCATTCCTGTGATCCTGATAGCAGCTCGTCGTCCTCCAATTTTAGGAGAAAAGTCTGGTAGACAGTGCGATCTTCGGAAGCCTACAGATCTGTATCAGGATCGCGAAAACGGCAAGAGGTATCGATGCCATGGATTTGATATTCGTGTTTATCTAATAGCAAGAGCAGAGTCGTATTTACAAACCTTCTCGCGTTTCTGTGATCCTGATAGCAGCTCGTCGTCCACCAATTTTACGAGGAAGGTTCGGTAGACAGTGCGATTGTCGGATGCGTATAGATCTGTATCAGGATCGCAGAAACGGCAAGATGTATCGATGCCATGGATTTGATATTCGTGCTTATCTAATAGCAAGAGCAGGGTCGTATTTGCAAACCTCCTCGCATTCCTGTGATCTTGACAGCAGCTCGTCGTCCACCAATTTTAGGAGAAAAGTCTGGTAGACAGTGCGATCTTCGGAAGCCTACAGATCTGTATCAGGATCGCAGAAACGGCAAGAGGTATCGATGCCATGGATTTGATATTCGTGCTTACCTAATAGCATGAGCAGAGTCGTATTTGCAAACCTCCTCGCATTCCTGTGATCCTGATAGCAGCTCGTCGTCCATCAATTTTAGGAGAAAAGTCTGGTAGACAGTGCGATCTTCGGAAGCCTACAGATCTGTATCAGGGTCGCAGAAACGGCAAGAGGTATCGATGCCATGGATTTGATATTCGCGTTTATCTAATAGCAAGAGCAGAGTCGTATTTACAAACCTCCTCGCGTTTCTGTGATCCTGATAGCAGCTCGTCGTCCACCAATTTTACGAGAAAGGTTCGGTAGACAGTGCGATTTTCGGATGCGTATAGATCTGTATCAGGATCGCAGCAACGGCAAGAGGTATCGATGCCATAGGTTTGAATTTTGTGCTTATCTCATAGCAGGAGCAGGGCGCCATCCTCATCCCTCCTCGCGTTTATGTGATCCTGATAACAACTCCTCGTCCACCAAGTTCACGACAAAAGTCTGGTAGACAGTGCGATTTTCGAAAGCCTGTAGATCTGTATCAGGATCGCAGAAACGGCAAGAGGTATCGATGCCATGGATTTGATATTCGTGCTTATCTAATAGCTAGAGCAGAGTCGTATTTGCAAACCTCCTCGCATTCCTGTGATCCTGATAGCAGCTCGTCGTCCTCCAATTTTAGGAGAAAAGTCTGGTAGACAGTGCGATCTTCGGAAGCCTACAGATCTGTATCAGGATCGCGAAAACGGCAAGAGGTATCGATGCCATGGATTTGATATTCGTGTTTATCTAATAGCAAGAGCACAGTCGTATTTACAAACCTCCTCGCGTTTCTGTGATCCTAATTGCAGCTCGTCGTCCACCAATTTTACGAGGAAGGTTCGGTAGACAGTGCGATTTTCGGATGCGTATAGATCTGTATCAAGATCGCAGAAACGGCAAGAGGTATCGATGCCATGGATTTGATATTCGCGTTTATCTAATAGCAAGAGCAGAGTCGTATTTACAAACCTCCTCGCGTTTCTGTGATCCTGATAGCAGCTCGTCGTCCACCAATTTTACGAGAAAGGTTCGGTAGACAGTGCGATTTTCGGATGCGTATAGATCTGTATCAGGATCGCAGCAACGGCAAGAGGTATCGATGCCATAGGTTTGAATTTTGTGCTTATCTCATAGCAAGAGCAGGGCGCCATCCTCATCCCTCCTCGCGTTTATGTGATCCTGATAACAACTCCTCGTCCACCAAGTTCACGACAAAAGTCTGGTAGACAGTGCGATTTTCGAAAGCCTGTAGATCTGTATCAGGATCGCAGAAACGGCAAGAGGTATCGATGCCATGGATTTGATATTCGTGCTTATCTAATAGCTAGAGCAGAGTCGTATTTGCAAACCTCCTCGCATTCCTGTGATCCTGATAGCAGCTCGTCGTCCTCCAATTTTAGGAGAAAAGTCTGGTAGACAGTGCGATCTTCGGAAGCCTACAGATCTGTATCAGGATCGCGAAAACGGCAAGAGGTATCGATGCCATGGATTTGATATTCGTGTTTATCTAATAGCAAGAGCACAGTCGCATTTACAAACCTCCTCGCGTTTCTGTGATCCTAATTGCAGCTCGTCGTCCACCAATTTTACGAGGAAGGTTCGGTAGACAGTGCGATTTTCGGATGCGTATAGATCTGTATCAAGATCGCAGAAACGGCAAGAGGTATCGATGCCATGGATTTGATATTCGCGTTTATCTAATAGCAAGAGCAGAGTCGTATTTACAAACCTCCTCGCGTTTCTGTGATCCTGATAGCAGCTCGTCGTCCACCAATTTTACGAGAAAGGTTCGGTAGACAGTGCGATTTTCGGATGCGTATAGATCTGTATCAGGATCGCAGCAACGGCAAGAGGTATCGATGCCATAGGTTTGAATTTTGTGCTTATCTCATAGCAGGAGCAGGGCGCCATCCTCATCCCTCCTCGCGTTTATGTGATCCTGATAACAACTCCTCGTCCACCAAGTTCACGACAAAAGTCTGGTAGACAGTGCGATTTTCGAAAGCCTGTAGATCTGTATCAGGATCGCAGAAACGGCAAGAGGTATCGATGCCATGGATTTGATATTCGTGCTTATCTAATAGCTAGAGCAGAGTCGTATTTGCAAACCTCCTCGCGTTCCTGTGATAATGATAGCAGCTCGTCGTCCTCCAATTTTAGGAGAAAAGTCTGGTAGACAGTGCGATCTTCGGAAGCCTACAGATCTGTATCAGGATCGCGAAAACGGCAAGAGGTATCGATGCCATGGATTTGATATTCGTGTTTATCTAATAGCAAGAGCAGAGTCGTATTTACAAACCTCCTCGCATTTCTGTGATCCTGATAGCAGCTCGTCGTCCACCAATTTACGAGGAAGGTTCGGTAGACAGTGCGATTTTCGGATGCGTATAGATCTGTATCAGGATCGCAGAAACGGCAAGAGGTATCGATGCCATGGATTTGATATTCGTGCTTATCTAATGTAAAGCACTCACTCTGAGGGTTTACCGATGAAATAACTATACGTTCTTTGCTTTACGAAGGTTTATAACAGAAAATGTAGGGTACAATACTTTGTGAATATGTGAATAATAATGTCTGTGTCTCGTGGCACCATCATCCCATCTCTTTTGCATCAGCGGTTGGTAACAAAGAAACCTGTAGATTTTTCGCCCGGTCGGTAACGTAGGGTAACCGCCTGGCTAGTAGCAAACGGTTGATGCGTTGAAGCGCCGCTCACTAGATGGCGCGAGAAGTACGGTGGGTGAGCTTAACATCTAATATCAAGAGCAGAGTCGTATTTACAAACCTCCTCGCGTTTCTGTGATCCTGATAGCAGCTCGTGGTCCACCAATTTTACGAGGAAGGTTCGGTAGACAGTGCTATTTTCGGATGCGTATAGATCTGTGTCGGAATCGCAGAAACGGCAAGATGTATCGATGCCATGGATTTAATATTCGTGTTTATCTAACAGCAAGAGCAGGGTCGTATTTGCAAACCTCCTCGCATTCCTGTGATCCTGATAGCAGCTCGTCGTCCACCAATTTTACGAGAAAAGTCTGGTAGACAGTGCGATCTTCGAAAGCCTACAGATCTGTATCAGGATCGCATGAACGGCAAGAGGTATCGATGCCATGGATTTGAATTTCGTGCATATCTCATAGCAGGAGCAGACTGGCACTTGCGTACCTCATCGCCTTTCTGTAAACCTGATAACAATTTTCCAATGAATCATATAGATTTGTATTAGGATTGCAGAAATGACTAGGAGTACCTACGCCAAAGAACAAAATTTCGCGCTAACATCATAGCATGGTAGATTACCATCCTCATCCCTCCTCGCGTTTCTGTGATCCTGATAACAACTCCTCGTCCACCAAGTTCACGACAAAAGTCTGGTAGACAGTGCGATTTCCGAAAGCCTGTAGATCTGTATCAGGATCGCAGAAACGGCAAGAGGTATCGATGCCATGGATATGATAGTCGTGCTTATCTAATAGCAAGAGTAGGGTCGTATTTGCAAACCTCCTCGCATTCCTGTGATCCTGACAGCAGCTCGTCGTCCACCAATTTTAGGAGAAAAGTCTGGTAGACAGTGCGGTCTTCGGAAGCCTACAGATCTGTATCAGGATCGCAGAAACGGCAAGAGGTATCGATGCCATAGATTTGAATTTCGTGCTTATCTCATAGCAGGAACAGGGTGGTATCGGCAAACTTCCTCGCGTTTCTGTGATCCTGATAGCAGCTCGTCGTCCACCAATTTTACGAGAAAAGTCTGGTAGACAGTGCGATCTTCGGAAGCCTACAGATCTGTATCAGGATCGCATGAACGGCAAGAGGTATCGATGCCATGGATTTGAATTTCGTGCATATCTCATAGCAGGAGCAGACTGGCACTTGCGTACCTCATCGCCTTTCTGTAAACCTGATAACAATTTTCCAATGAATCATATAGATTTGTATTAGGATTGCAGAAATGACTAGGAGTACCTACGCCAAAGAACAAAATTTCGCGCCAACATCATAGCATGGTAGATTACCATCCTCATCCCTCCTCGCGTTTCTGTGATCCTGATAACAACTCCTCGTCCACCAAGTTCACGACAAAAGTCTGGTAGACAGTGCGATTTCCGAAAGCCTGTAGATCTGTATCAGGATCGCAGAAACGGCAAGAGGTATCGATGCCATGGATTTGATATTCGTGCTTATCTAATGTAAAGCACTCACTCTGAGGGTTTACCGATGAAATAACTATACGTTCTTTGCTTTACGAAGGTTTATTGTTACTGTTACTGTTGAAAATGTAGGGTACAATACTTTGTGAATATGTGAATAATAATGTCTGTGTCTCGTGGCACCATCATCCATCTCTTTTGCATCAGCGGTTGGTAACAAAGAAACCTGTAGATTTTTCGCCCGGTCGGTAACGTAGGGTAACCGCCTGGCTAGTAGCAAACGGTTGATGCGTTGAAGCGCCGCTCACTAGATGGCGCGAGAAGTACGGTGGGTGAGCTTAACATCTAATATCAAGAGCAGAGTCGTATTTACAAACCTCCTCGCGTTTCTGTGATCCTGATAGCAGCTCGTGGTCCACCAATTTTACGAGGAAGGTTCGGTAGACAGTGCTATTTTCGGATGCGTATAGATCTGTGTCGGAATCGCAGAAACGGCAAGAGGTATCGATGCCATGGATTTAATATTCGTGTTTATCTAACAGCAAGAGCAGGGTCGTATTTGCAAACCTCCTCGCATTCCTGTGATCCTGATAGCAGCTCGTCGTCCACCAATTTACGAGAAAAGTCTGGTAGACAGTGCGATCTTCGAAAGCCTACAGATCTGTATCAGGATCGCATGAACGGCAAGAGGTATCGATGCCATGGATTTGAATTTCGTGCATATCTCATAGCAGGAGCAGACTGGCACTTGCGTACCTCATCGCCTTTCTGTAAACCTGATAACAATTTTCCAATGAATCATATAGATTTGTATTAGGATTGCAGAAATGACTAGGAGTACCTACGCAAAGAACAAAATTTCGCGCTAACATCATAGCATGGTAGATTACCATCCTCATCCCTCCTCGCGTTTCTGTGATCCTGATAACAACTCCTCGTCCACCAAGTTCACGACAAAAGTCTGGTAGACAGTGCGATTTCCGAAAGCCTGTAGATCTGTATCAGGATCGCAGAAACGGCAAGAGGTATCGATGCCATGGATTTGATAGTCGTGCTTATCTAATAGCAAGAGTAGGGTCGTATTTGCAAACCTCCTCGCATTCCTGTGATCCTGACAGCAGCTCGTCGTCCACCAATTTTAGGAGAAAAGTCTGGTAGACAGTGCGGTCTTCGGAAGCCTACAGATCTGTATCAGGATCGCAGAAACGGCAAGAGGTATCGATGCCATAGATTTGAATTTCGTGCTTATCTCATAGCAGGAACAGGGTGGTATCGCAAACTTCCTCGCGTTCTCTGTGATCCTGATAGCAGCTCGTCGTCCACCAATTTACGAGAAAAGTCTGGTAGACAGTGCGATCTTCGGAAGCCTACAGATCTGTATCAGGGTCGCATGAACGGCAAGAGGTATCGATGCCATGGATTTGAATTTCGTGCATATCTCATAGCAGGAGCAGACTGGCACTTGCGTACCTCATCGCCTTTCTGTAAACCTGATACAATTTTCCAATGAATCATATAGATTGTATTAGGATTGCAGAAATGACTAGGAGTACCTACGCCAAAGAACAAAATTTCGCGCCAACATCATAGCATGGTAGATTACCATCCTCATCCCTCCTCGCGTTTCTGTGATCCTGATAACAACTCCTCGTCCACCAAGTTCACGACAAAAGTCTGGTAGACAGTGCGATTTTCGAAAGCCTGTAGATCTGTATCAGGATCGCAGAAACGGCAAGAGGTATCGATGCCATGGATTTGATATTCGTGCTTATCTAATGTAAAGCACTCACTCTGAGGGTTTACCGATGAAATAACTATACGTTCTTTGCTTTACGAAGGTTTATTGTTACTGTTACTGTTGAAAATGTAGGGTACAATACTTTGTGAATATGTGAATACTAATGTCTGTGTCTCGTGGCACCATCATCCCATCTGTTTTGCATCAGCGGTTGGTAACAAGAAACCTGTAGATTTTTCGCCCGGTCGGTAACGTAGGGTAACCGCCTGGCCAGTAGCAAACGGTTGATGCGTTGAAGCGCCGCCTCACTAGATGGCGCGAGAAGTACGGTGGGTGAGCTAACATCTAATATCAAGAGCAGAGTCGTATTTGCAAACCTCCTCGCATTCCTGTGATCCTGATAGCAGCTCGTCGTCCTCCAATTTTAGGAGAAAAGTCTGGTAGACAGTGCGATCTCGGAAGCCTACAGATCTGTATCAGGATCGCGAAAACGGCAAGAGGTATCGATGCCATGGATTTGATATTCGTGTTTATCTAATAGCAAGAGCACAGTCGTATTTACAAACCCTCG
>CAVLJG010000008.1:94185490-94234583 GCA_963669975.1 Acanthoscelides obtectus | reverse complement strand
ATCGGTCTCAAAACTTCCAAAATCCGCCACCAGAGGCGCTGGCGTCGCGCGCCATTGACAGGTTGTTGGACGGAATCTGTATTCATGAGTTGGGGATTCCGCCGCTAGATGGCGCTGTCAAACCAAACGGAATCTGTGTGTCATTGGACACCTGTCATGCGTCATTGGGCATCTCACGCATAGATGGCGTTAAACGTCATCTGTCATACGTCATTGGACACCTGTCATTGATGGGTTGGGCATCTCGCGCATAGATGGCGCGATTTGTTTGGCGCTGTACAAACCTAACGGAATCTATGCGTCATTGGACAGCTGCCATTGATGGGTTGGGCATCTCGCGCATAGATGGCGCCGATGTCGCACCTGTCTGGTGTTGGCGTGGATTACGGGGGGCAAACGTGTATACAGGGGTGCATCGAAAAATAGCGGATCGATGGACCGACGGTATATCGTTAAATCGTATATAGCAAGGCGTGACCTAAATAGCGTGGTGGGCTCCTCTGGTCGGTCGGTCGGTCGGTCAGAATGTCTCATAACCTGTATACGATGTACTGTTATTATTATACAGGATGATACCGTTCAAAATGAAAATAGTATAATGGATATTTTATTGAAACATATAGTATATATAACAATAAGGTTGATTGGTGTGTGTGTGTGTGCCATGTTTTGAATACCCGCGCTTGAACAACTTGCAACAAGAAATTCCGACAATATTATTTCGCAAACCAGAGGTATTTTCAATAAAACTACATATCAGGGAGTACTTTAGATGTTGATACTAATCGACTCAAATCATTGTTCGACAACTGATTTGGTTCATGACAGACAAGAATCAAATTATGTATTTCACGGTTCAGTTCTGGTTGTTTTTTAATTTTTTCCCTAAACTTCAGGTAACCCAGGAAATATGTCTCTTATCCGTCCTCTGTTCAACACATCAGTAAAATCGTTAGAAAATTCTATATATGACATATTATTATAAAAGGTATAGGACCGTCCTGCGTTTGATTGAAAAATAGCATTGATTCGAGCCCTATCGGGTATATCAATTGAAAAATTATCAAGAAATTTAATGGTAGGGAATGATGCTGAGAAATAGTTGTTTGGAGACACAATGGTAATCAAGTCACCGTTTGTTGATTGGAAAATATGTTGTAAAGTGTATTGACGTAATTCTGTAGGAACATAATCGACAAGAAGTTCAGGCTGAGATGGGATAATCATTTCGTTTAAGTCTAGTTTCCATATAAACATATCATGTGCAATATATAATCGGTAATTTGAAAACTCTGGAGCAATAGCTAAAAACATAAAATCTGGAATAATATCACACAAATTTTTGAGGATCGGCTGCTTACGAGTTGTAGATCTTATAGTTGTTGTTGTTTTTGGTATTGCTGATGCGGTGGTAGACGTTGGGATTGAATCATATTTGTTTTTTCTTCCATATAGATATTGTACTGCATTTATATCATCAACATCTAGACCACGAATCTCATGCTGATAGAAGGCAAACATAATAGCATTCGGAGAAGCACTATGTGCTATGCCGAGAGCATGTCCAATTTCATGAACCAACACCTGATAGAGAATGATGTCAAAAATCTCAGATAGCAAATATAAATTCGTTTACCCCCCAATCAAATCTTGACTGAAAAAAAATTAGGCAGCAAATATACAATAATCATACACGAATTTACTATATTTCTAAATTTCTACTCTCATGTGCAACTTGTAATTGGAATTTCCGCCGGACAAACGATACATTCATGTATTACTAAGAAATTATATAAAAAATACTGCAACCGCAATGAATGTTGTTTTCTCGATAAAAATGGTACTGAGAATATGATGCATATAATATGCATATTTACGATACAATTATCTCATGCACGCGTGTGTTATCTCAACCACGTATTTATATTTAGCGAGCGCATGCAATAGTCATCATTGTTTCACACTTAACGCACAACGCTGCAAGCTGGAACAACGGCCGCAGTACAATAGTGCTTCGAGAGAGACGAGATAGCGAAAATTTTAAAAAAAGTAAGTGCTATTTTATTTAATATTTTTCTTTTTTATGTCTCTAAGTGCAACTGTTTTTTCGTGTTATGCTTCAAAATAGTTAGACGACTCAATTTTTTTTATAGATGGATTTATCAAAAATTAATGCTGCGTCTTCGATTGTAGACCGCAAACCTATCAGAAAATTAAAGGACCTACCAGTCGGGACACCATTTGCAATCCAAGCAGCTAAAGTGGTCAAGTCGAAATTTGGGGAAGCCGTGCTACTAGATTTAGGACCGGAAGTGCTATTTCTACCACAGCGGGTGACGGAAACGTACCAGCCGGTCATCGACGAACTTTTTCACGGAAAATACTCGATCATCTTCCAAGGGGAAGTGGACGTAGGGAAAAGCCGACCGCTAGCATCATTCAAAATAGTGGAAAATTAACAAAGCAGAGAACAGGAGGAGGAGGACAGGGTGAGCATTTTTATATATTTTTGAGTAATGTGTTTGCTTGAAAAAAAAATGTCGTCTTTTCAAATGTCTTCAAATAAGGTTAAAAAGATCATCAAACAAACAGACGGTGTTCTACTATCAATTGTTAGTCTACGGAAAATTTTATTTGATAATTTTACAATCAGAGACGCGGAAGTGTGGCTGAAACGAATAGAAAAACAAATTAGATTATGTAAACGGGTAATTCGTAGTAGAAGGCAAAATAAATTATCTGTAGGGACCTGTAGAAAAGTAGAAACAAATTTGGGGCATTTTAAACATTTTAGAAAGTTGATTTTAACTAGACATATTGGGGCAGGACTTCACTTAACATTGGGTCAGAGGGTTAGATGGGAAAATGTAGAATCGAGCTTTCAAAGTAGAATAAAAACCGGTTCCATAGCTAATTTGCGTCATAAGGACTTGAATCAATTTTTAGCAGATTGTGTAGTTGTTTTTAAAAGGAAAATTAGGAATATTTTGAACACCCATTGTGCGCTCAAAGTAAATACAACATTTTGCGGGGAGTTTATTAGGAAATCGGGGGATAATGAAATTTTGGGAATTAAATATATTAATACTAAAAATCATATTATTGATACATCAACTCAAATAGACGAGTGGTTTAAGATATATGTGAAAGATAAACTTTTAAACGAATTATCGGAATTTGCTGAAAAAGATTCGGGATTTGCGTTAAATAAAATTATTTCCTTAGTTGTTAATATCAGTAAATATCAATTGGGAAACGGTTCATCTTATATTAGACTACCAGAACCGATTATAAGGAAAAATGCTTGTATAAACATTAAAAATATAGATCAAAATTGCTTTTACTGGGCCATTGTAAGCGCTCTTCGGACTCCTAGCAAAAAAAGACATGCAGAACTAACCTCCTCATATCCACACTTTACTGACGTTTTACAAACAGAAAATTTAGATAGTCCTATGCTGCTAACAAAAATTTCAAAATTTGAAAAGATGAATAACATTTCAGTCAATGTTTACGCTTTAGAATTGATCGAAACAGAAAAAAAATCATTTTACATAGTAGTACCAGCAAGATTAACGGAAAATAAACGGGATACGCATGTTAATTTACTTTTAGCTCAAAATAAATATTATCCGCGTTTAAATGATTATGATGCTCCTCCACCAGCGCCAGCAAATGAAGATAATGATTCAATCGATGAAATTAAATATCACTATTGTTGGATTAAAAATCTTTCGCGTCTTATTAGTAGCCAGTTAAATAAACATCGTGAGAAAAAATTTATTTGCGATAGATGTCTGAACTATTTCCATCAGCAAAATAAATTAGTTGAACATGAAAAACTGTGTTCTAAATTTAATAAATATAAAATTAACCTTCCTAAAGAGAGCTGCGTTGAATTTAAAAACTTTACATACCAACAAAATACTCCTTTTGTTGTTTATGCAGATTTTGAATGTCAATTAGAAAATCATAAAGAAAGTAGCGTCGTAAATTTAACTAAAACCATAAAATATCAAAAACACGTTCCGTATAGTGCTGGTTTCTATGTAAAATGCAGCTATGATGATAGCCTTTCTTATTTCGAGAGCTTTCGAGGTGCAGATTGTATGGATTGGTTTGCAAATCGTATGGCTGGTGTTGCGCAATTTGTAAACTCAAAAATAAAAACAAGCGTACCTATGATTGAAAAATTAGACACATGTAAGGCAACATCATGTCATATTTGCGGTAAGAGATTTTCAAAAACAAAAAAAGACATAATCGTTAGAGATCACAACCATTTCAGTGGAGAGTTCAGAGGTTACGCACACCAAGCATGCAATCTGAACTTTAGAAAATTGTTTGTTGTGCCGGTTATATTCCATAATTTAAGTGGGTACGATAGTCACTTTATGATTTCGAATTTATGTAAAAAAGGTCGCTTAAGTCTACTTCCCATCAACAAAGATAAATACATCTCCTTTACGCTGCACTCAGATGAAAATAACATTAAATTGCGGTTTATAGACTCTTTTCGATTTATGGGGGCGTCTCTTGATGAATTAGCTTCAATTTTAGCAGTATCAGAAAAGAAAATTTTACAAAGGGAATTTCAAAATTTAGATGAAGATAAATTCAAATTATTAACACAGAAAGGAGTTTTCTGTTACGATTACATTGATTCGTTGAAAAAATTAAATGAAACGACTTTGCCCCCAATTGAAAAATTTTACAATAAATTAAACGATGAAAGTGTAAGTGACGAGAAGTATGCTCATGCGCAATCTGTTTGGCAACAGTTTAACATTAAAACATTAGGAGAGTATTCTGATATATATTTAAAAACAGATATTCTGCTTCTTGCCGACGTTTTTGAGCAATTGCGTAAAAAATGTTTCTCCACCTATGGTCTGGATCCTGCGTGGTACTATACAATGCCCGGATATACGTGGGACTGTATGCTCAAATACACTGGGTGTAAGTTAGAACTACTAAAGGATCTAGATATGGTGATGTTTTACGAAAATGCTATAAGAGGTGGAATTTCGGTGTGTAGCAACCGATTTTCGGAGGCCAACAATAAATATATGCCCGAATATGATCCTGAAAAGCCGTCCAAGTACCTTATGTACCTGGATGTGAATAGCTTATATGGGAAGGCTATGCAGCAACCCTTACCCTACGGAGGGTTCAAATGGGTAGATGATGTAACATCGTTTGATGTGATGTCAATACCCGACGACTCTGACGTAGGGTACGTGCTACAAGTCGATCTATCGTACCCACAAGAACTGCACGATAAACACAAAGATTTTCCGTTTGCGGCAGAACGTAGCGTACCACCCAGCGACGGCGGGGTAAAATTGCCGAAATTAATGGCAACACTTACGGATAAAAAAGAGTACACGGTTCACTATAAAAATTTAAAACAAATGCTAGCTAATGGGTTAAAGTTAACGAAAATCCATAAAATTTTACAATTTAAACAAGCAGCCTGGCTGAAACCCTACATCGAGTTGAATACTCGATGTAGAGCTGCAGCCCGGAATGATTTCGAAAAAAATCTTTTTAAATTAATGAATAATGCAGTATTCGGTAAGACCATGGAAAATATACGTAAGCACCGCGTATGTAAAATCGTTAAATCTTGGGGTGGTCGCTATGGGGCAGCAAACTTGATTTCGAGTTTTCGGTTCCACAGTCGCACAATTTTAGAGGAAAATCTGGTGGTTATCGAATTGAACAAGGCTGAAATAACGTTTAACAAACCTCTGTATGTAGGGCAGGCAATTCTAGACCTATCGAAACTAGTCATGTACGATTTTCATTACACCTATATGCTACCAAAAATGGGTGCAGAAAGGTGTAAGCTCATGTACATGGACACAGACAGTTTTATCTACGAATTGCAATGTGAGGATGCATATGAGGAGATCATTAAAGCTGATTCCAGTAAATTTGATACTTCGGATTATCCTGAAAATAACATATATAAAATACTGCGTAAGAACAAAAAGGTGCCGGGTCTAATGAAAGATGAAAATAACGGTAAAATTATGACACATTTTGTTGGACTTCGAAGCAAAATGTATAGTTACAAGGTGCAGGGTGGGAAGGTGGTTAAAAAATCTAAAGGGGTTAAGTACAATGTTGTTAAAAATAAAATTGCATTTGAGGATTATGTTGAATGTTTGAAAGAATTTAAGGAAAAAACAGCTACACAACGCTGTATCAGGTCGTATGCACACAACGTATATTCTGTTGAACAGTCAAAAATTAGTTTAAGTCCGTATGACGACAAACGTTATTTAATTCCGAACAGTTTTGACACACTTCCGTGGGGGCATTACAGTATCTTATAATAGCGTTTTTTTTTTGTTATAGATGAATGCCCCAACATTATCAGAGTTAGCTGTTAGAAAAATTTGCGAATCAATAACATCATCAGCAGTAGAATTCATGGAGCAGTCTCCACTACCATGGAAATTAACTACGGAAATTGTGAAACAATTTCCTTTATATAAATGGCACGCTATGATTAAAGAAGCCAAAAATGATCTTGATTCTTCATATACAGGAATTAACTTTATTAGATGTCACAAAGAAATAGATCCAAATTTAATTCACACTATATTAGGAAAATCAGATTGGGGTTATGTTTTTGAAGATTATTCTAGTTACTGTCTATGGACAAGTGGATATTGGCTGGACCAATATTACCTACACGTATGTAAAAATTGTTTATCTAAATTTAAAGAAATACATAAAACTTTAAATAAACGTTTATTTGCCTGCTATGACCATTCTCACGAGGTTCACGATGCACATGACATTATTTTGAACGTATACCAAAAAAAGTATAATTGGTGTCACAGCTGCTTTAAAAGCGTAGTGTTTGAACTAAAAGACCAGGAATCTTGCAGAGATGCCTTACATGATAGGTCTAGAAATAACATCCGAATCCGATTTGATGAATCTGATGTAGACAGCGATATTGAGTTTTAAAAAAAAACATCACAGCAAACAAATTACAAAAAAATATATAAAAAGCGTTCATCCGTCCTCCAGTTTCTCTCTATCTATTGTACTAACATTTATATATATATTTTTTTTCAAACATGTATGTAGTACTAACATTTATATATATATATATTTTTTCAAACATGTATGTAATTAGATTTAATAAATGAATATTTATAAAAAGATGTTTTATTGATTTCGTTAGATTTTTCTAGTAAGAAGAGTTCACAACAACAACAACAACAAGATGTCCTGATAGCTTGAGTCGTCAGAGGTGTGCAACATCAGAAGCAATGTTAGTGCGTGGTTGGAGTTCAAAACTTAGCGTGTTCAAAAACAAAAAAAAAAACACGCACACACATAATACTAACATTACTTCTGATGTTGTGGCGCGGTTCTTCGGGCTATCAAGACATCTTTTTGGTATTTTTGAACAAAGTGTGCACGTCACGTGCGTCACGTATCACGTCACGTGCGTCACGTATCACGTCACGTGCGTCACGTATCACGTCACGTGCGTCACGTGTCACGTCACGTGCGTCACGTGTCACGTCACGTACGTCACGTGTCACGTCACGTCACGTGTCACGTTACGTGACGTATATCATAATGAAACGACAGATATGCATTTTTACAAAAACTTTATTAAAATCGTTCAAGATCATTAGCGATCCTATGTCTATAGAAAAATATATGTTGTCCTAACGCTATATGTTGTAAAGTACAGCCTACGAGCTTAAATGTATACAATTTTTGAATAGCATCTGAAAACGTATAATTTTGATCATTAAAACTAGCTCGAACAATCTTAAGCGCATTATAATAATAGCTTGGAAATTCAACAGTTTCTAGCATAGACATATACGGTACTAAAAGTTCATTATTTGCTTCTAAAAGAGCGTTCACGTCCATTTCTGAGAGGTAGAAACTAATGTTGTGCTTGGTTATTTCGAGAATTTTCGTACTATCATAGATTAGTCGTCGAATTCTGCAATAGTCACCGCACTCGATTTCGACAGGATCATACTTGTCAGGAAGGTTCTTCTCCTCCTCCTGCTCCTCCGTCTCCTTCACCGTTACCACATTGAGCTGGGTGATTAATTGTTCCCACTCATAGGAACTGAAAGATAGTTTCAACCGTGATGAGTTCCACACAATTACAGCAGGAGTAAATGATCTCGCTGGGCTTAGACCGCATCCAATTTGGTATGATCCATTTGGAAACTGCGTGTACAGCAGATAATGGTCCTCGTTCTTGGCCGCTTCTTCGTACCTTTCCAGAATAGCATCCAGCTCACGGTCGTAGTTTACAGATGATTCGTGTGAGCTGCTGGTGGTGAGGTCAAACTCGCTGCAACTTGAACCACTAGCACTGGTATCCATTTTTTTTTTTACTAGCTGCCTGACTGACTGACTGACTGACTGCAACCGACTGAGAACTCACTTTTAGCAGAAACCCCCCCACCCCATACACCTAGACGATCGCATCATTGTCAATCCAACTATTATGTTTTGCATCAAGGCCAAGCCATTTGACGTACATTTTTTTACCTTTACGACGTAAAACTTTTTCAACTAAATAAACATCTGGATTGGCTGTTTTCTGTAATTCTTCGTCATAAAAGGCTCCTTTGATCGGTGCACCTTGCATATCTTCGAGCATGTACGTTGCAGGGTTGGTAATATTAATTTTAGTAACTTTAAATAATTCCGTTGTCCAGCTTGGAACGTATCCCTTGTCGAATAGCATTTTGGTTTTGCTGATGCGTACAATGTCACCAACTTTAAACTTACGCGGGCCCGCGATTTTTAAATGAGTATATTTTCGATTTAAGATACATTTTTCGTTGGATTTATTAATTTGTGATGGTTTACATCCGATGGTTTGATGACGTGTTCCATTGTATTCATTGGTAATGCTTTGTAATATATCAATCCATTTATACGATCCCATTAAGCTAAAGTATTTGTAAAGTTTATTTTTCAACGTCCTTATGGCTCTTTCAGCAATGGCCGCTTTCTTGATGCTATATGTACTATAATGATTAATATCATGCTTCTTCATTAAAGTTTGAAATTTACTATTGTAAAATTCTTTACCTTGATCAGATTGTAGATTTTTCGGCGTACGTTCCGTATGTGCGAGGATATCCGAAAACGCACGAGTTATCTCCTCACCCGTCTTTGTCTTTAACGGTCTAGTCCACATAAACTTGGAAAAAGAATCGATTACGACGAGAATTAATTTGAAATTTTTATTTTGATGAGCATAAGGTCGCATTTCAGCCAAGTCCGTCTGCCATAAATCGTCTAAGCCTTTAATGATGGTACGTCGTCTTAGATAATTTTTTCGAGCAGGCTTGTGCAGCTCGTTAACTAGTTGTAGCTTCTCCTTGGCGTACGTCATCATGTTTTAACGCTTTAAATTGTTGTTCCATCGGCTTTATACGCTTAGCAAGATCGAATGTTTTCAATGATATATATGATGTGCGTCCTTGCAAAAGTTGTAATTCATTCAATGATATTTTTCCGTATTGGAGTCAAATCGGTATGAGACTTAATTGTAGCCAACTCCTGTTCTATTCTTGTTGTTATATTTGCAATAGAGTCATCTACATATTTTTTTGTTGCCATATGTTTACCAGAAGTAGGCGGATTTCTCGAAATAAACTCTGTTATTTGATCTGTTTTTGCTGTTATTTTTTTTAAATCAATCACTGAAGTATCTACGTATTTTTTAGTTGCCGCATCTGAATTATCTGTGGGATCTTTTATATTACACAACTTTACGTTCTTGAAGTCAACATTTCCATCAGAAGTATGGGGTAGTGTTAACTTTGGCGGTGTACGCATATACGGAAGTGTCTTTTGTTTATCAAAGCGACGTCCGAATTTATCAAGACTCATCGTGTAAATGAAAGACCAAGGAACTAGATTACTGTATTATATTAGCTTCTTTTAGCTCGTTGAGGATGGCTACTATTTCATTATCATGCGACGTATTGCCAGCTTCCTGAGATGCCATAAGGAGTTTAAGTCGATCGATTAATTCATTGGGATCATCCCAGTACACGTATTCGATTGGTTCCTCGTTGTATGTCAAGTAATCACCGATACCTTTTCCTGTTGGCGGTTTTGATGTTGATGATGTTGTTGTTGTTGTTGTTGTTGTTGAGGGAGTGGATCTTGTTAATGATCGACTAAGTGGACTACGTATTTTTGTAGATGTTGATCGTGTGACAATTGTACCTTTATTTTTCTGCACATCTTTAAAGAGAGGCTTAATAATGTGATTATATTTAAATCCTGTCGAACCTTTTAGGCGTCCAAGCGAATCTAAATGAACACCGGTACTTTGCAATAGATTTTTATAGGGTTGTAAATCTGCATCTGCATAGTTTGGGTCATTATAGAATAAAAGTTGATACAGCCCAGGTGTGCCACGAAACCATGTACCTGCTAAGTTTGTCCCCTCAGGTAATATCTGTATTTGGCCAGTCGCTCTATCAAATTTAATTCGGCGTTTACCTAACATCCAACCAATGTTGTCGGTATATATAGGTCCATAATTTTTATCAATTTTATCGTTTTGTGTCCAAAAATCTTGTAAATAATTATGGCTTATTGGGGGATATTGATCTAAGTATTCTTCTATTGCTTCTTGTGAAAAATCAGCAGGACGCATTTCTTCAGGTAGTGGTGGTGTTTCAGGTCTCGGCGGTATATTACCTTGTTCATCAGTTGAAGCCACGTCTTCTAAATTGAGATAGTTTGGGTT
Source organism: Acanthoscelides obtectus (assembly GCA_963669975.1). Taxonomy (NCBI): domain Eukaryota; kingdom Metazoa; phylum Arthropoda; class Insecta; order Coleoptera; family Chrysomelidae; genus Acanthoscelides; species Acanthoscelides obtectus. Next base: position 94,223,803 of record CAVLJG010000008.1, on the reverse strand, counting down.
CTGTGTGAATACATCATCATCATCATCATCATCCTGTTTCAATTTTTCCTCTTTTTTAATAATAAATGAAGGATGCTGCTGAGTCTTAGCTATTTGCTTAAGAGGTTCAGATATTGGTTTGAAAAGTTTTCTAATAGATTCATCTTCTGCAGTTCGACCTAACTTTAAAGTAAGATACTTTTTACGTATAGCTCGAGCAAGTTCTGCGATCTTTCTTTTATGACTAGCAACGGCAACTTGGTCCTTTGACATCATGTTACTGAATGATGGCGTACATGATAAGCCTACAATTTTATGTACTTATCAAATCCTACTCTGTATCGACCATAATTAAGAGGAAAGTCTTTAACAATAACTAACGTACCGTACTTTTCTGCCCAACATTCCGAACACATCTTTTTGAATTCATCAAAAGTAACATCTGGAGATACATGCTCATCAAATATATGTTTTAGATTAATTTCATCCTGCTTAAATAGTACTATAATGTTACAGTTGTCTCGTATGAGCTGTTTTGGAATTTTAGAGTATGTTTGGCAGAGATATGCAGCATCGATATCTTTATGACGACACATGGAGTAATACTCTCGAATTTTCTGCTGACCGTCACACGACACGTCGTCAAATATAAATATAGAGCTATTTTTAGCCTTACTTGGACTTATAATTTCCTCGTTATCCTTAAATGGGAAATAGCCAACACCCTTAGCAGCGGAAATCACTTCTTGAAGCAGTTGATACTTTGGTTGATACAACGATTTTGAATAAACGTAAACATTTTTAAACTTAGCACCGTTTGGATGGAAAAGCAGCGCCAGCATTACGTTCGTTTTTCCACATCCGCTTGGTCCGCAGATGATAGCGCGAAACGAATTCGGTAACAATTTACCATGTTTACTATGTTGAGTTTTTGCTGTAAAATCCAAGTTATCAATGGGTAATGACTGCTCTTGTTGAACAACCTTCATCGTGTGGCGTTCGAATAAGGAATGTGTAAAAGTATATATGTAGATATTGCTAACGCATCATCAACAGTTCTCATGTTAACGTACAAGGGTGAAGGTGTTGTAAACTCTCTGATAAATAATCTTCCGATAGAACTCCACGTACCTTCGTATCAGTTCCTGGGACGTAAGTGTGCGACAGATTAGGATATTTTTTTTTCATTCTCACACATGTATATGTATATTTTCAGCGGGGACTAAATTAAAGAAGAGGTTAGCACGAGGAGATCCTGGAAAGAACCCATTGGATCGTGCTGCAAGAGACCACGATATTGCATACGCCTTATACAAAAATTTGAAAGACAGGCACAAAGCTGATTGGATTCTTGAGAACCGAGCCTGGGAACGTGTAAAAGCACCTGACGCTTCACTAGGAGAAAAGACTGCAGCTTGGCTAACAACCACCGCAATGAAAGTTAAGCGAAAATTGGGTATGGGGCAGAAGAAATCATCTTTTCGACGAGGTGTTCTCACGAAAATCACAAAGTCCTTGAAGAAAAATGCTCCCACCACCACGACATTAAAAAAGTCTGCATTGGTTGCTCTTAAAGCGGCAAGATTAGCGGTGAAGAGTGCAGGTGGAAAACATAAAGTTCGACTACCGAGAATAATTCCGATCGAAGGAAAATCTGGGGGATTCCTACCCTTGATCCCCCTTTTCGCCGGATTAAGTGCCTTGGGGGCGCTCGCAGGGGGAGCTGCAGGTGTGGCCAAAACGGTCGTTGATGCCAAGAATGCACAAAAGAAATTGGAGGAAGACCATCGCCATAACAAAGCTATGGAGTCTTTGGGCAAAGGATTGTATTTGAGAAAAAATGCTAAAGGTGGTTATGGGTTGTACCTCAAAAAAAAAAGTCAAAAAAACTAAACATCAAGCTACCCAAGAAAGCGCTTTATGATTATGAAATAAAGCAATATGCGAAGCTCTTGAACATACCTCATTTCCGAGGTGTCTTCATGCGTGACACTTTACCACGAGACGGTCCACGTAAAAGAGAATGCGCCGTCGTGAACTTAGATATTTCACAAAACAACGGAACTCATTGGGTAGCTTATAAAAAGATAAACAACAACGTTGAGTATTTCGATTCATTTGGTAACCTGAAGCCTCCACAGGAACTTGTTCGATATCTGAAAAACGCTAAAATTTTCTACAACAACGATCCTTACCAAACTTATAATCAAGTTAATTGCGGACAATTGTGTTTGAAATTTCTATACAATAACAACAACAACGATGGATAATAAAACATTATCGGAATTTACATTAGAAGAGTTTGAGAAGAATATTCCGCCGCTGGAATATTTAATAAGCAATGTGAGACCTGCAGAATTATTGAGTATATGGCACAAACTGCCTGCAGAATACACATCCAATTTTGATCTTCAAATACGACTTCCATGCTATGTTCACTACAACAGACCTGATTGGACAACACATTGGGATGGACCGGCTACTGCTCAAGCAAATTGTTATTTCTGTAAATTATCCATTCGAAAATAAACAAAAAAAAAAACTTGAATAAATGCTTAGTACACAGCTATATTTTTTCATTCATCATGTCGCAGTTGTTGAGAGTCAATAGCACTACTCATATATTTTCATTTCGTCCTTCAACACCGATAGTGTTGGATCCGAAAAAAGATTATGAATTGGCGCTTAGGTCTTTTACTTCATACAATTCCATACCGAATATTGAAAAAGGAGATAAATTTTATTATATCGACCGGATAGGTGGTGGTGGTGGTCAATTAAAAGTCATCGAGTTTCCGACAGGTTGTTATGAAATTACCGACATAGAAACATTTATACGAACGCAAATGAATCTTGAAAATGAAGTTGCTCCTCCGGATGATTATTTTTCTCTAAAACCTAACAATAATACACTGCAATGTGAAATCTTTAGCAAGTATTATAAAATAGTTTTTACAGAACCGAATAATCTTGGACATCTATTGGGATTCTCGAAAAAAGTTCTTAATCCTGGTCAAAAGCATTCTTCTGATTTACCTGTAAACATAATAAAAGTATCAACCATACACTTTGATGCTAACATTACGTCGGGAGCCTTTGACGGAGACACGCCTGCACACACGATCTACGAATTTGCTGTGACAGCCGATCCTGGATACGCTATAGTCGAAACACCTGTAAATTTACTATATCTACCTGTTATACCGAAACAAGAAATAACCAACATCACAGTGTTGGCTTTAGATCAAGACGGTCGTCCTGTAAACTTTCAAGGTGAAACTAGTACTCTTGTGTTGGAGTTGAGAGCGAAGCGCAGATGGGATTAGTGATTATAAGACATAGTGGTGCTTCCAAGGCAACTTCAGTATTACCCCAAGCACCTAAGCGACGACATCTACTACTAACTACATCAAATATCCTGTTTCTACGCTCACTTGGATATCATGTCAACAACAACAAGAATCATGTACAAAAAGAGAAAAACTGAGGAGGCAGCAGCAGCAGCATCACATACTTCTCCGATGTTTGATCTATATCGATCTCCAGCATTCGATGAATCTATTCGCAAGGCTGAGTATAGATCTTATACGCCGTTCATCAAGTCATTTAATTGTAATGATGTTGTGGAATTTAGCATCAATCAAGTAGATTCGTTCTTTGCAATGAACGCTTCCCTTCTATCTATCAAAGGAAAAGTTGAAATAACTGGAGGAGGAGGAGCAGGAGATGTATCTTTAGCTCCAAACTTTGGTGCCTTCCTATTTGACTCTTGCACTTACAGTGAATCCGCTAGAGAAGTTGAAACAGTACGTGATCCTGGTATTGTAAGTACTGTCCGAGCTTACGTATGTTACAGTGAGGAAGACTCAAATCATATGGCTATAGCTGGATGGAACTATCCTTCAACACCTATAATGGCGTCAACACATAACAAGTCTTTTAGCTTGCTAATGCCGCTTAAACATATTTTCAACATTTTCAATGATTATCCTATGATTACGTGTGGCAGACAAACTCTCAGATTTGTGAGAGCTAGAAACGATAACGATTGTATCATTATCAAGGAAAAAACTGGAACGACGACGACAGCGAAAATAACTATTGAAAGCATGGAACTGAAAATCAAACATATTTACCCGAGTGATGATGTGAAAGAACAACTTTTGAAAGCTATTCAAACTGATAAGCCGATACTTATACCGTTTAGAAAATGGGATCTGAATGAACTGCCTGCAATTACCGCAGATGCGAGAAGAGAAATATGGTCAGTTAAAACTAGCACCGCAATCGAAAGACCACGTTTCATTATAGTATGTTTCCAAACCGGTAAACGTGACGTCGCAACCTCAGACCCTACCCTGTTTGATCACGTGAATGCTGCTAGTATTCGAGTATCTTTAAATGGTGAATACTATCCCAACGAACGTATGCAATTGGACTTTGCAAACAATCACTTTACTGAAGCTCATTTCAACTATAGCGACTTTCAAACCAGCTATACAACTTCTTCTTCTCCTCTGAAGAGATGTCTTTTAGATTATACCGCTTTTAAAAATCGCGCTTTGTTTGTTATTGACTGTTCCAAACAAGAGGAAACCATGAAATCATCAACTGTTGATGTTAGATTGGATATCGAAGCCGATACTGGCTTTCCAACCAACACCAAGGCCTACTGCATCATTATACATGACTGCTTAATCGAGTACTTCCCCCTCACCGAAGTTATTAAAACCATCTCGTAAGCAACGAAGGACTCTCAGTTCCGCATCAGACATCATGAGGATCGCGTTTGTTGACATTCAAGGCTTTACAGTTGACGGATTATTCGTACCTAAAGAACTATGTATCGAAATTGGTTTCAAGAAAAGTCATTACATCTTTACACCTCCGCAACCTTTTTCTACATTAAATACTAAAGACAAGAAAACTGTCGCTTACTTGGAGAAGAATTTCCATGGGCTTAAATATTCTTCCGGCGACGTTAAATATTCCAAGTTAAATGAAATAATTAAAAATAAGGTGATATATGCGGCTGACTATGTCTACGTTCGTGGAGAACAGAAAGCAAACTTTTTACTCAAGAAATGTCACATTTTTGGTGTTTTTCCCAACATTATTGATGTTTGCAAGTATGATGGTACACCGTGTGCTACTGGAAACTTTGTTGCTGATTCCAATCCATGCCACACCAACGGACAATTTTCCTGTACCCAGAGAAATGTTGAACGTCTACGCCACTGGTTTTCAAATATCATATTACCTATGTAGTTTTTTCTATTTTCAATAAAATATTAAACGTATTATTGTAGTTTTATTGAAAATACCTCTGGTTTGCGAAATAATTGTCAGAATGTCTATACTATTTTCATTTTGAACGGTATCATCCTGTATAATAATAACAGTACATCGTATACAGGTTATGAGACATTCTGACCGACCGACCGACCGACCAGAGGAGCCCACCACGCTATTTAGGTCACGCCTTGCTATATACGATTTAACGATATACCGTCGGTCCATCGATCCGCTATTTTTCGTTGCACCCCTGTATACACGTTGCCCCCCGTAATCCACGCCAACACCAGACAGGTGCGACATCGGCGCCATCTATGCGCGAGATGCCCAACCCATCAATGGCAGCTGTCCAATGACGCATAGATTCCGTTAGGTTTGTACAGCGCCAAACAAATCGGCGCCATCTATGCGCGAGATGCCCAACCCATCAATGACAGGTGTCCAATGACGTATGACAGATGACGTTTTAACGCCATCTATGCGTGAGATGCCCAATGACGCATGACAGGTGTCCAATGACACACAGATTCCGTTTGGTTTGACAGCGCCATCTAGCGGCGGAATCCCCAACTCATGAATTTCGATTACAGATTCCGTCCAACAACCTGTCAATGGCGCGCGACGCCAGCGCCTCTGGTGGCGGATTTTGGAAGTTTTGAGACCGAATCCCCATAGACCATCTACTGACGAGCTGCTATCAGGATCACAGAAACGCGAGGAGGTTTGCCACTCTCTTCTTGCTATTAGGTTAGCACGAAATTCAAATACATGGCATCGATACCTCTTGCCGTTTCTGCGATCCTGATACAGATCTGTAGGCTTCCGAAGATCGCACGGTCGACCAGACTTTTGTCGTAAAGTTGGTGGACGACGAGCTGCTATCAGGATCACAGAAACGCGAGGAGGTTTGCCACTCTCTTCTTGCTATTAGGTAAGCACGAAATTCAAATACATGGCATCGATACCTCTTGCCGTTTCTGCGATCCTGATACAGATCTGTAGGCTTCCGAAGATCGCACGGTCGACCAGACTTTTGTCGTAAAGTTGGTGGACGACGAGCTGCTATCAGGATCACAGAAACGCGAGGAGGTTTGCCACTCTCTTCTTGCTATTAGGTAAGCACGAAATTCAAATACATGGCATCGATACCTCTTGCCGTTTCTGCGATCCTGATACAGATCTGTAGGCTTCCGAAGATCGCACGGTCGACCAGACTTTTGTCGTAAAGTTGGTGGACGACGAGCTGCTATCAGGATCACAGAAACGCGAGGAGGTTTGCCACTCTCTTCTTGCTATTAGGTAAGCACGAAATTCAAATACATGGCATCGATACCTCTTGCCGCTTCTGCGATCCTGATACAAAACTATAGACTTCCGAAAATCGCACTGTCTACCAGACTTTTCTCGAAAAATTGGTGGACAACGAGCTGCTATCAGGATCACAGGAACGCGAGGAGGTTTGTAAATACGACTCTGCTCTTGCTACTAGATAAGCACGAATATCAAATCCATGGCATCGATACCTCTTGCCGTTTCTGCGATCCTGATACAGATCTGTAGGCTTCCGAAGATCGCACGGTCGACCAGACTTTTGTCGTAAAGTTGGTGGACGACGAGCTGCTATCAGGATCACAGAAACGCGAGGAGGTTTGCCACTCTCTTCTTGCTATTAGGTAATCACGAAATTCAAATACATGGCATCGATACCTCTTGCCGCTTCTGCGATCCTGATACAAAACTATAGACTTCCGAAAATCGCACTGTCTACCAGACTTTTCTCGAAAAATTGGTGGACAACGAGCTGCTATCAGGATCACAGGAACGCGAGGAGGTTTGTAAATACGACTCTGCTCTTGCTACTAGATAAGCACGAATATCAAATACATGGCATCGATACCTCTTGCCGCTTCTGCGATCCTGATACAAAACTATAGACTTCCGAAAATCGCACTGTCTACCAGACTTTTCTCGAAAAATTGGTGGACAACGAGCTGCTATCAGGATCACAGAAACGCGAGGAGGTTTGCCACTCTCTTCTTGCTATTAGGTAAGCACGAAATTCAAATACATGGCATCGATACCTCTTGCCGTTCCTGCGATCCTGATACAGATCTGTAGGCTTCCGAAGATCGCACGGTCGACCAGACTTTTGTCGTAAAGTTGGTGGACGACGAGCTGCTATCAGGATCACAGAAACGCGAGGAGGTTTGCCACTCTCTTCTTGCTATTAGGTAAGCACGAAATTCAGATACATGGCATCGATACCTCTTGCCGCTTCTGCGATCCTGATACAAAACTATAGACTTCCGAAAATCGCACTGTCTACCAGACTTTTCTCGAAAAATTGGTGGACAACGAGCTGCTATCAGGATCACAGGAACGCGAGGAGGTTTGTAAATACGACTCTGCTCTTGCTACTAGATAAGCACGAATATCAAATCCATGGCATCGATACCTCTTGCCGTTTCTGCGATCCTGATATAGATCTGTAGGCTTCCGAAGATCGCACGGTCGACCAGACTTTTGTCGTAAAGTTGGTGGACGACGAGCTGCTATCAGGATCACAGAAACGCGAGGAGGTTTGCCACTCTCTTCTTGCTATTAGGTAAGCACGAAATTCAAATACATGGCATCGATACCTCTTGCCGCTTCTGCGATCCTGATACAGATCTGTAGGCTTCCGAAGATCGCACGGTCGACCAGACTTTTGTCGTAAAGTTGGTGGACGACGAGCTGCTATCAGGATCACAGGAACGCGAGGAGGTTTGTAAATACGACTCTGCTCTTGCTACTAGATAAGCACGAATATCAAATCCATGGCATCGATACCTCTTGCCGTTTCTGCGATCCTGATATAGATCTGTAGGCTTCCGAAGATCGCACGGTCGACCAGACTTTTGTCGTAAAGTTGGTGGACGACGAGCTGCTATCAGGATCACAGAAACGCGAGGAGGTTTGCCACTCTCTTCTTGCTATTAGGTAAGCACGAAATTCAAATACATGGCATCGATACCTCTTGCCGCTTCTGCGATCCTGATACAAAACTATAGACTTCCGAAAATCGCACTGTCTACCAGACTTTTCTCGAAAAATTGGTGGACAACGAGCTGCTATCAGGATCACAGGAACGCGAGGAGGTTTGTAAATACGACTCTGCTCTTGCTACTAGATAAGCACGAATATCAAATCCATGGCATCGATACCTCTTGCCGTTTCTGCGATCCTGATATAGATCTGTAGGCTTCCGAAGATCGCACGGTCGACCAGACTTTTGTCGTAAAGTTGGTGGACGACGAGCTGCTATCAGGATCACAGAAACGCGAGGAGGTTTGCCACTCTCTTCTTGCTATTAGGTAAGCACGAAATTCAAATACATGGCATCGATACCTCTTGCCGCTTCTGCGATCCTGATACAGATCTGTAGGCTTCCGAAGATCGCACGGTCGACCAGACTTTTGTCGTAAAGTTGGTGGACGACGGGCTGCTATCAGGATCACAGGAACGCGAGGAGGTTTGTAAATACGACTCTGCTCTTGCTACTAGATAAGCACGAATATCAAATCCATGGCATCGATACCTCTTGCCGTTTCTGCGATCCTGATATAGATCTGTAGGCTTCCGAAGATCGCACGGTCGACCAGACTTTTGTCGTAAAGTTGGTGGACAACGAGCTGCTATCAGGATCACAGAAACGCGAGGAGGTTTGCCACTCTCTTCTTGCTATTAGGTAAGCACGAAATTCAAATACATGGCATCGATACCTCTTGCCGTTCCTGCGATCCTGATACAGATCTGTAGGCTTCCGAAGATCGCACGGTCGACCAGACTTTTGTCGTAAAGTTGGTGGACGACGAGCTGCTATCAGGATCACAGAAACGCGAGGAGGTTTGCCACTCTCTTCTTGCTATTAGGTAAGCACGAAATTCAGATACATGGCATCGATACCTCTTGCCGCTTCTGCGATCCTGATACAAAACTATAGACTTCCGAAAATCGCACTGTCTACCAGACTTTTCTCGAAAAATTGGTGGACAACGAGCTGCTATCAGGATCACAGGAACGCGAGGAGGTTTGTAAATACGACTCTGCTCTTGCTACTAGATAAGCACGAATATCAAATCCATGGCATCGATACCTCTTGCCGTTTCTGCGATCCTGATATAGATCTGTAGGCTTCCGAAGATCGCACGGTCGACCAGACTTTTGTCGTAAAGTTGGTGGACGACGAGCTGCTATCAGGATCACAGAAACGCGAGGAGGTTTGCCACTCTCTTCTTGCTATTAGGTAAGCACGAAATTCAAATACATGGCATCGATACCTCTTGCCGCTTCTGCGATCCTGATACAAAACTATAGACTTCCGAAAATCGCACTGTCTACCAGACTTTTCTCGAAAAATTGGTGGACAACGAGCTGCTATCAGGATCACAGGAACGCGAGGAGGTTTGTAAATACGACTCTGCTCTTGCTACTAGATAAGCACGAATATCAAATCCATGGCATCGATACCTCTTGCCGTTTCTGCGATCCTGATATAGATCTGTAGGCTTCCGAAGATCGCACGGTCGACCAGACTTTTGTCGTAAAGTTGGTGGACGACGAGCTGCTATCAGGATCACAGAAACGCGAGGAGGTTTGCCACTCTCTTCTTGCTATTAGGTAAGCACGAAATTCAAATACATGGCATCGATACCTCTTGCCGCTTCTGCGATCCTGATACAGATCTGTAGGCTTCCGAAGATCGCACGGTCGACCAGACTTTTGTCGTAAAGTTGGTGGACGACGAGCTGCTATCAGGATCACAGGAACGCGAGGAGGTTTGTAAATACGACTCTGGTCTTGCTACTAGATAAGCACGAATATCAAATCCATGGCATCGATACCTCTTGCCGTTTCTGCGATCCTGATATAGATCTGTAGGCTTCCGAAGATCGCACGGTCGACCAGACTTTTGTCGTAAAGTTGGTGGACGACGAGCTGCTATCAGGATCACAGAAACGCGAGGAGGTTTGCCACTCTCTTCTTGCTATTAGGTAAGCACGAAATTCAAATACATGGCATCGATACCTCTTGCCGCTTCTGCGATCCTGATACAAAACTATAGACTTCCGAAAATCGCACTGTCTACCAGACTTTTCTCGAAAAATTGGTGGACAACGAGCTGCTATCAGGATCACAGGAACGCGAGGAGGTTTGTAAATACGACTCTGCTCTTGCTACTAGATAAGCACGAATATCAAATCCATGGCATCGATACCTCTTGCCGTTTCTGCGATCCTGATATAGATCTGTAGGCTTCCGAAGATCGCACGGTCGACCAGACTTTTGTCGTAAAGTTGGTGGACGACGAGCTGCTATCAGGATCACAGAAACGCGAGGAGGTTTGCCACTCTCTTCTTGCTATTAGGTAAGCACGAAATTCAAATACATGGCATCGATACCTCTTGCCGCTTCTGCGATCCTGATACAAAACTATAGACTTCCGAAAATCGCACTGTCTACCAGACTTTTCTCGAAAAATTGGTGGACAACGAGCTGCTATCAGGATCACAGGAACGCGAGGAGGTTTGTAAATACGACTCTGCTCTTGCTACTAGATAAGCACGAATATCAAATCCATGGCATCGATACCTCTTGCCGTTTCTGCGATCCTGATATAGATCTGTAGGCTTCCGAAGATCGCACGGTCGACCAGACTTTTGTCGTAAAGTTGGTGGACGACGAGCTGCTATCAGGATCACAGAAACGCGAGGAGGTTTGCCACTCTCTTCTTGCTATTAGGTAAGCACGAAATTCAAATACATGGCATCGATACCTCTTGCCGCTTCTGCGATCCTGATACAAAACTATAGACTTCCGAAAATCGCACTGTCTACCAGACATTTCTCGAAAAATTGGTGGACAACGAGCTGCTATCAGGATCACAGGAACGCGAGGAGGTTTGTAAATACGACACTGCTCTTGCTACTAGATAAGCACGAATATCAAATCCATGGCATCGATACCTCTTGCCGTTTCTGCGATCCTGATACAGATCTGTAGGCTTCCGAAGATCGCACGGTCGACCAGACTTTTGTCGTAAAGTTGGTGGACGACGAGCTGCTATCAGGATCACAGAAACGCGAGGAGGTTTGCCACTCTCTTCTTGCTATTAGGTAAGCACGAAATTCAAATACATGGCATCGATACCTCTTGCCGCTTCTGCGATCCTGATACAAAACTATAGACTTCCGAAAATCGCACTGTCTACCAGACTTTTCTCGAAAAATTGGTGGACAACGAGCTGCTATCAGGATCACAGGAACGCGAGGAGGTTTGTAAATACGACTCTGCTCTTGCTACTAGATAAGCACGAACGTCAAATCCATGGCATCGATACCTCTTGCCGTTTCTGCGATCCTGATACAGATCTGTAGGCTTCCGAAGATCGCACTGTCGACCAGACTTTTGTCGTAAAGTTGGTGGACGACGAGCTGCTATCAGGATCACAGAAACGCGAGGAGGTTTGCCACTCTCTTCTTGCTATTAGGTAAGCACGAAATTAAAATACATGGCATCGATACCTCTTGCCGCTTCTGCGATCCTGGTACAAAACTATAGACTTCCGAAAATCGCACTGTCTACCAGACTTTTCTCAAAAAATTGGTGGACAACGAGCTGCTCTCAGGATCACAGAAACGCGAGAAGGTTTGCCACTCTCTTCTTGCTATTAGGTAAGCACGAAATTTAAATACATGGCATCGATACCTCTTGCCGCTTCTGCGATCCTGATACAAAACTATAGACTTCCGAAAATCGCACTGTCCACCAGACTTTTCTCGAAAAGTTGGTGGACGACGAGCTGCTATCAGGATCACAGAAACGCGAGGAGGTTTGCCACTCTCTTCTTGCTATTAGGTAAGCACGAAATTCAAATACATGGCATCGATACCTCTTGCCGCTTCTGCGATCCTGATACAAAACTATAGACTTCCGAAAATCGCACTGTCTACCAGACTTTTCTCGAAAAATTGGTGGACAACGAGCTGCTATCAGGATCACAGGAACGCGAGGAGGTTTGTCACTCTCTTCTTGCTATTAGGTAAGCACGAAATTCAAATACATGGCATCGATACCTCTTGCCGCTTCTGCGATCCTGATACAAAACTATAGACTTCCGAAAATCACACTGTCTACCAGACTTTTCTCGAAAAATTGGTGGACAACGAGCTGCTATCAGGATCACAGGAACGCGAGGAGGTTTTTAAATACGACCCTGCTCTTGCTACTAGATAAGCACGAATATCAAATCCATGGCATCGATACCTCTTGCCGTTTCTGCAATCCTGATACAGATCTATAGACTTCCGAAAATCGCACTGTCTACCAGACTTTTCTCGAAAAGTTGGTGGACAACGAGCTGCTATCAGGATCACAGGAACGCGAGGAGGTTTGTAAATACGACTCTGCTCTTGCTACTAGATAAGCACGAATATCAAATCCATGGCATCGATACCTCTTGCCGTTTCTGCGATCCTGATACAGATCTGTAGGCTTCCGAAGATCGCACGGTCGACCAGACTTTTGTCGTAAAGTTGGTGGACGACGAGCTGCTATCAGGATCACAGAAACGCGAGGAGGTTTGCCACTCTCTTCTTGCTATTAGGTAAGCACGAAATTCAAATACATGGCATCGATACCTCTTGCCGCTTCTGCGATCCTGATACAAAACTATAGACTTCCGAAAATCGCACTGTCTACCAGACTTTTCTCGAAAAATTGGTGGACAACGAGCTGCTATCAGGATCACAGGAACGCGAGGAGGTTTGTAAATACGACTCTGCTCTTGCTACTAGATAAGCACGAACGTCAAATCCATGGCATCGATACCTCTTGCCGTTTCTGCGATCCTGATACAGATCTGTAGGCTTCCGAAGATCGCACTGTCGACCAGACTTTTGTCGTAAAGTTGGTGGACGACGAGCTGCTATCAGGATCACAGAAACGCGAGGAGGTTTGCCACTCTCTTCTTGCTATTAGGTAAGCACGAAATTCAAATACATGGCATCGATACCTCTTGCCGCTTCTGCGATCCTGATACAAAACTATAGACTTCCGAAAATCGCACTGTCTACCAGACTTTTCTCGAAAAATTGGTGGACAACGAGCTGCTATCAGGATCACAGGAACGCGAGGAGGTTTGTAAATACGACTCTGCTCTTGCTACTAGATAAGCACGAATATCAAATCCATGGCATCGATACCTCTTGCCGTTTCTGCGATCCTGATACAGATCTGTAGGCTTCCGAAGATCGCACGGTCGACCAGACTTTTGTCGTAAAGTTGGTGGACGACGAGCTGCTATCAGGATCACAGAAACGCGAGGAGTTTTGCCACTCTCTTCTTGCTATTAGGTAAGCACGAAATTCAAATACATGGCATCGATACCTCTTGCCGATCCTGATACAAAACTATAGACTTCCGTAAATCGCACGGTCGACCAGACTTTTGTCGTAAAGTTGGTGGACGACGAGCTGCTATCAGGATCACAGAAACGCGAGGAGGTTTGCCACTCTCTTCTTGCTATTAGGTAAGCACGAAATTCAAATACATGGCATCGATACCTCTTGCCGATCCTGATACAAAACTATAGACTTCCGTAAATCGCACTGTCTACCAGACTTTTCTCGAAAAATTGGTGGACAACGAGCTGCTATCAGGATCACAGAAACGCGAGAAGGTTTGCCACTCTCTTCTTGCTATTAGGTAAGCACGAAATTTAAATACATGGCATCGATACCTCTTGCCGCTTCTGCGATCCTGATACAAAACTATAGACTTCCGAAAATCGCACTGTCTACCGAACCTTCCTCGTAAAATTGGTGGACGACGAGCTGCTATCAGGATCACAGAAACGCGAGGAGGTTTGTAAATACGACTCTGCTCTTGCTATTAGATAAACACGAATATCAAATCCATGGCATCGATACCTCTTGCCGTTTCTGCGATCCTGATACAGATCTGTAGGCTTCCGAAGATCGTACTGTCTACCAGACTTTTCTCCTAAAATTGGAGGACGACGAGCTGCTATCAGGATCACAGGAATGCGAGGAGGTTTGCAAATACGACTCTGCTCTTGCTATTAGATAAGCACGAATATCAAATCCATGGCATCGATACCTCTTGCCGTTTCTGCGATCCTGATACAGATCTACAGGCTTTCGAAAATCGCACTGTCTACCAGACTTTTGTCGTGAAGTTGGTGGACGAGGAGTTGTTATCAGGATCACAGAAACGCAAGGAGGTATGAGAATGGCACTCTGCTCCTGCTATGAGATAAGCACAAAATTCAAACCTATGGCATCGATACCTCTTGCCGTTTCTGCGATCCTGATACAGATCTGTAGGCTTCCGAAGATCGCACTGTCTACCAGACTTTTCTCGTAAAATTGGTGGACGACGAGCTGCTATCAGGATCACAGAAACGCGAGGAGGTTTGCCGATACCACCCTGCTTCTGCTATGAGATAAGCACGAAATTCAAATCTATGGCATTGATACCTCTTGCCGTTTCTGCGATCCTGATACAGATCTGTAGGCTTCCGAATATCGCACTATCTACCAGACTTTCCTCCTAAAATTGGTGGACGACGAGCTGCTATCAGGATCACAGGAATGCGAGGAGGTTTGCAAATACGACTCTGCTCATGCTATTAGATAAGCACGAATATCAAATTCAAGGCATCGATACCTCTTGCCGTTTCTGCGATCCTAATACAGATCTATACGCATCCGAAAATCGCACTGTCTACCGAACCTTTCTCGTAAAATTGGTGGACGACGAGCTGCTATCAGGATCACAGAATCACGAGGAGGTTTGTAAATACGACTCTGCTCTTGCTATTAGATAAACACGAATGTCAAATCCATGGCATCGATACCTCTTGCCGTTTCTGCGATTCTGATACAGATCTGTAGGCTTCCGAAAATCGCACTGTCTACCGAACCTTTCTCGTAAAATTGGTGGACGACGAGCTGCAATCAGGATCACAGAAACGCGAGGAGGTTTGCCGATACCACCCTGCTCCTAACTATGAGCTAAGCACGAAATTCGAATCTATGGCATCGATACCTCTTGCCGTCTCTGCGATCCTGATACAGATCTGTAGGCTTCCGAAGATCGCACTGTCTACCAGACTTTTCTCCTAAAATTGGTGGACGACGAGCTGCTATCAGGATCACAGCAATGCGAGGAGGTTTGCAAATACGACTCTGCTCTTGCTATTAGATAAGCACGAATATCAAATCCATGGCATCGATACCTCTTGCCGTTTCTGCGATCCTGATACAGATCTACAGGCTTTCGAAAATCGTACTGTCTGCCAGACTTTTGTCGTGAAGTTGGTGGACGAGGAGTTATTATCAGGATCACAGAAACGCGAGGAGGTATGAGGATGGCGCTCTGCCAATGCTATGATGTTGGCGCGAAGTTTTGATCTTCGGCATCTATACTCCTCGTCATTTCTGCAATCCTAATACAAAATCTATATGATTCATTGGAGAATTGTTATCAGGTTTACAGAAAGGCGAGGAGGTATGCAAACGCCATTCTGCTCTTTGTATGAGATTAGCACGAAATTCAAATCCATGGCATCGATACCTCTTGCCGTTTCTGCGATCCTGATACAGATCTATACGCATCCGAAAATCGCACTGTCTACCGAACCTTCCTCGTAAAATTAGTGGACGACGAGCTGCTATCAGGATCACAGAAGCGCGAGGAGGTTTGTAAATACGACTCTGCTCTTGCTATTAGATAAACACGAATATCAAATCCATGGCATCGATACCTCTTGCCGTTTCTGCGATCCTGATACAGATCTACTGGCTTTCGAAAATCGCACTGTCTACCAGACTTTTGTCGTGAAGTTGGTGGACGAGGAGTTGTTATCAGGATCACAGAAACGCGAGGAGGTATGAGGATGGCGCTCTGCCAATGCTATGATGTTGGCGCGAAGCTTTGATCTTCGGCATCTATACTCCTCGTCATTTCTGCAATCCTAATACAAAATCTATATGATTCATTGGAAAATTGTTATCAGGTTTACAGAAAGGCGAGGAGGTATGCAAACGCCATTCTGCTCTTTATATGAGATAAGCACGAAATTCAAATCCATGGCATTGATACCTCTTGCAGTTTCTGCGATCCTGATACAGATCTGTAGGCTTCCGAAAATCGCACTGTCTACCAGACTTTCCTCCTAAAATTGGTGGACGACGAGCTGCTATCAGGATCACAGGAATGCGAGGAGGTTTGCAAATACGACTCTGCTCATGCTATTAGATAAGCACGGATATCAAATTCAAGGCATCGATACCTCTTGCCGTTTCTGCGATCCTGATACAGATCTACTGGCTTTCGAAAATCGCACTGTCTACCAGACTTTTGTCGTGAAGTTGGTGGACGAGGAGTTGTTATCAGGATCACAGAAACGCGAGGAGGTATGAGGATGGCGCTCTGCCAATGCTATGATGTTGGCGCGAAGCTTTGATCTTCGGCATCTATACTCCTCGTCATTTCTGCAATCCTAATACAAAATCTATATGATTCATTGGAAAATTGTTATCAGGTTTACAGAAAGGCGAGGAGGTATGCAAACGCCATTCTGCTCTTTATATGAGATAAGCACGAAATTCAAATCCATGGCATTGATACCTCTTGCAGTTTCTGCGATCCTGATACAGATCTGTAGGCTTCCGAAAATCGCACTGTCTACCAGACTTTCCTCCTAAAATTGGTGGACGACGAGCTGCTATCAGGATCACAGGAATGCGAGGAGGTTTGCAAATACGACTCTGCTCATGCTATTAGATAAGCACGAATATCAAATTCAAGGCATCGATACCTCTTGCCGTTTCTGCGATCCTGATACAGATCTATACGCATCCGAGAATCGCACTGTCTACCGAACCTTCCTCGTAAAATTAGTGGACGACGAGCTGCTATCAGGATCACAGAAGCGCGAGGAGGTTTGTAAATACGACTCTGCTCTTGCTATTAGATAAACACGAATATCAAATCCATGGCATCGATACCTCTTACCGTTTCTGCGATCCTGATACAGATCTACAGGCTTTCGAAAATCGCACTGTCTACCAGACTTTTGTCGTGAAGTTGGTGGACGAGGAGTTGTTATCAGGATCACAGAAACGCGAGGAGGTATGAGGATGGCGCTCTGCCAATGCTATGATGTTGGCGCGAAGTTTTGATCTTCGGCATTTATACTCCTCGTCATTTCTGCAATCCTAATACAAAATCTATATGATTCATTGGAAAATTGTTATCAGGTTTACAGAAAGGCGAGGAGGTATGCAAACGCCATTCTGCTCTTTATATGAGATAAGCACGAAATTCAAATCCATGGCATTGATACCTCTTGCAGTTTCTGCGATCCTGATACAGATCTGTAGGCTTCCGAAAATCGCACTGTCTACCAGACTTTTGTCGTGAAGTTGGTGGACGAGGAGTTGTTATCAGGATCACAGAACCGCGAGGAGGGATGAGGATGGTAATCTACCATGCTATGATGTTGGCGCGAAATTTTGATCTGTGGCGTAGGTACTCCTAGTCATTTCTGCAATCCTAATACAAATCTATATGATTTATTGGAAAATCGTTATCAGGTTTACAGAAAGGCGATGAGGTACGCAAGTGCCAATCTGCTCCTGCTATGAGATATGCACGAAATTCAAATCCATGGCATCGATACCTCTTGCCGTTCATGCGATCCTGATGCAGATATATAAGCATCCGAAAATCACACTGTCTACCAGCCTTTTGTCGTAAAGTTAGTGGACGACGAGTTGTTATCAGGATCACAGAAACGCGAGGCGGTATGAGAATGGCACTCTGCTCCTGCTATGAGATAAGCACAAAATTCAAACCTATGGCATCGATACCTCTTGCCGTTGCTGCGATCCTGATACAGATCTATACGCATCCGAAAATCGCACTGTCTACCGAACCTTTCTCGTAAAATTGGTGGACGACGAGCTGCTATCAGGATCACAGAAATGCGAGGAGGTTGGCTAATACGACTCTGCTCTTGCTATTAGATAAGCACGAATATCAAATCCATGGCATCGATACCTCTCGCCGTTTCTGCGATCCTGATGCAGATTTTAGGCTTCCGAAGATCGCACTGTCTACCGAACCTGTCTCGTAAAATTGGTGGACGACGAGCTGCTATCAGGATCACAGAAACGCGAGGAGGTTTGTAAATACGACTCTGCTCTTGCTATTAGATAAACGCGAATATCAAATCCATGGCATCGATACCTCTTGCCGTTTCTGCGACCCTGATACAGATCTGTAGGCTTCCGGAGATCGCACTGTCTACCAGACTTTTCTCCTAAAATTGGTGGACGACGAGCTGCTATCAGGATCACAGGAATGCGAGGAGGTTTGCAAATACGACTCTGCTCATGCTATTAGATAAGCACGAATATCAAATCCATGGCATCGATACCTCTCGCCGTTTCTGCGATCCTGATACAGATCTGTAGGCTTCCGAAGATCGCACTTTCTACCAGACTTTTCTCCTAAAATTGGTGGACGACGAGCTGCTATCAGGATCACAGGAATGCGAGGAGGTTTGTAAATACGACTGTGCTCTTGCTGTTAGATAAACACGAATATTAAATCCATGGCATCGATATCTCTTGCCGTTTCTGCGATCCTGATACAGATCTATACGCATCCGAAAATCACACTGTCTACCGAACCTTCCTCGTAAAATTGGTGGACGACGAGCTGCTATCAGGATCACAGAAACGCGAGGAGGTTTGTAAATACGACTCTGCTCTTGCTATTAGATAAACACGAATGTCAAATCCATGGCATCGATACCTCTTGCCGTTTCTGCGATCCTGATACAGATCTATACGCATCCGAAAATCACACTGTCTACCGAACCTTCCTCGTAAAATTGGTGGACGACGAGCTGCTATCAGGATCACAGAAACGCGAGGAGGTTTGTAAATACGACTCTGCTCTTGCTATTAGATAAACACGAATGTCAAATCCATGGCATCGATACCTCTTGCCGTTTTCGCGATCCTGATACAGATCTGTAGGCTTCCGAAGATCGCACTGTCTACCAGACTTTTCTCCTAAAATTGGTGGACGACGAGCTGCCATCAGGTTCACAGGAATGCGAGGAGGTTTGCAAATACGACTTTGCTCATGCTATTAGATAACCACGAATGTCAAATCCAAGGCATCGATACCTCTTGCCGTTTCTGCGATCCTGATACAGATCTACAGGCTTTCGAAAATCGCACTATCTACCAGACCTTTGTCGTGAAGTTGGTGGACGAGGAGGTGTTATCAGGATCACAGAAACGCGAGGAGGGATGAGGATGGTAATCTACCATGCTATGATGTTGGCGCGAAATTTTGATCTTTGGCGTAGGTACTCCTAGTCATTTCTGCAATCCTACTACAAATCTATATGATTCATCGGAAAATTGTTATCAGGTTTACAGAAAGGCTATGAGGTACGCAAGTGCCAGTCTGCTCCTGCTATGAGATATGCACGAAATTCAAATCCATGGCATTGATACCTCTTGCAGTTTCTGAGATCCTGATACAGATCTATAGACTTCCGATAATCGCACTGTCTACCAGACTTTTCTCGTGAAATTGGTGGACGGCGAGCTGCTATCAGGATCACAGAAACGCGAGGAGGTTTGCAAATACCACTCTACTCTTGCTATTAGATAAGCACGAAATTCAAATCCATGGCATCGATACCTCTTGCCGTTCATGCGATCCTGATACAGATCTGTAGGCTTCCGAAGATCGCACTGTCTACCAGACTTTTCTCCTAAAATTGGTGGACAACGAGCTGCTATCAGGATCACAGAAACGCGAGGAGGTTTGTAAATACGACTCTGCTCTTGCTATTAGATAAACGCGAATATCAAATCCATGGCATCGATACCTCTTGCCGTTTCTGCGACCCTGATACAGATCTGTAGGCTTCCGGAGATCGCACTGTCTACCAGACTTTTCTCCTAAAATTGGTGTACGACAAGCTGCTATCAGGATCACAGGAATGCGAGGAGGTTTGCAAATACGACTCTGCTCTTGATATTAGGTAAGCACGAATATCAAATCCATGGCATCGATACCTCTTGCCGTTTCTGCGATCCTGATACAGATCTGTAGGCTTCCGAAGATCGCACTGTCTAGCGGACTTTTCTCCTAAAATTGGTGGACGACGAGCTGCTGTCAGGATCACAGGAATGCGAGGAGGTTTTCAAATACGGCCCTGCTCTTGCTATTAGATAAGCACGAATGTCAAATCCATGGCATCGATACATCTTGCCGTTTCTGCGATCCTGATACAGATCTGTACGCATCCGAAGATCGCACTGTCTACCGAACCTTTCTCGTAAAATTGGTGGACGATGAGCTGCTGTCAGGATCACAGGAATGCGAGGAGGTTTGCAAATACGACCCTGCTCTTGCTATTAGATAAGCACGAATATCAAATCCATGGCATCGATACATCTTGCCGTTTCTGCGATCCTGATACAGATCTGTAGGCTTCCGAAGATCGCACTGTCTACCAGACTTTTCTCCTAAAATTGGTGGACGACGAGCTGCTGTCAGGATCACAGGAATGCGAGGAGGTTTGCAAATACGACCCTGCTCTTGCTATTAGATAAGCACGAATATTAAATCCATGGCATCGATACCTCTTGCCGTTTCTGCGATCCCGATACAGATCTATACGCATCCGAAAATCGCACTGTCTACCGAACCTTCCTCGTAAAATTGGTGGACCACGAGCTGCTATCAGGATCACAGAAACGCGAGGAGGTTTGTAAATACGACTCTGCTCCTGATATTAGATGTTAAGCTCACCCACCGTACTTCTCGCGCCATCTAGTGAGCGGCGTTTCAACGCATCAACCGTTTGCTACTGGCCAGGCGGTTACCCGACGTTACCGACCGGGCGAAAAATCTACAGGTTTCTTTGTTACCAACCGCTGATGCAAAAGAGATGGGATGATGGTGCCACGAGACACAGACATTATTATTCACATATTCACAAAGTATTGTACCCTACATTTTCTGTTATAAACCTTCGTAAAGCAAAGAACGTATAGTTATTTCATCGGTAAACCCTCAGAGTGAGTGCTTTACATTAGATAAGCACGAATATCAAATCCATGGCATCGATACCTCTTGCCGTTTCTGCGATCCTGATACAGATCTGTAGGCTTCCGAAGATCGCACTGTCTAGCGGACTTTTCTCCTAAAGTTGGTGGACGACGAGCTGCTGTCAGGATCACAGGAATGCGAGGAGGTTTTCAAATACGGCCCTGCTCTTGCTATTAGATAAGCACGAATGTCAAATCCATGGCATCGATACATCTTGCCGTTTCTGCGATCCTGATACAGATCTGTACGCATCCGAAGATCGCACTGTCTACCGAACCTTCCTCGTAAAATTGGTGGACGACGAGCTGCTATCAGGATAACAGAAACGCAAGGAGGTTTGTAAATACGACTCTGATCTTGCTATTAGATAAACACGAATGTCAAATCCATGGCATCGATACCTCTTGCCGTTTCTGCGATCCTGATACAGATCTACAGGCTTTCGAAAATCGCACTGTCTACCAGACTTTTGTCGTGAAGTTGGTGGACGAGGAGTTGTTATCAGGATCACAGAAACGCGAGGAGGGATGAGGATGGTAATCTACCATGCTATGATGTTGGCGCGAAATTTTGATCTTTGGCGTAGGTACTCCTAGTCATTTCTGCAGTCCTACTACAAATCTATATGATTCATCGGAAAATTGTTATCAGGTTTACAGAAAGGCGATGAGGTACGCAAGTGCCAGTCTGCTCCTGCTATGAGATATGCACGAAATTCAAATCCATGGCACCGATACCTCTTGCCGTTCATGCGATCCTGATACAGATCTATAAGCATCCGAAAATCACACTGTCTACCAGCCTTTTGTCGTAAAGTTAGTGGACGACGAGTTGTTATCAGGATCACAGAAACGCGAGTAGGTATGAGAATGGCACTCTGCTCCTGCTATGAGATAAGCACAAAATTCAAATCTATGGCATCGATACCACTTGCCGTCTCTGCGATCCTGATACAGATCTGTAGGCTTCCGAAGATCGCACTGTCTACCAGACTTTTCTCCTAAAATTGGTGGACGACGAGCTGCTGTCAGGATCACAGGAATGCGAGGAGGTTTGCAAATACGACCCTGCTCTTGCTATTAGATAAGCACGAATATCAAATCCATGGCATCGATACATCTTGCCGTTTCTGCGATCCTGATACAGATCTGTAGGCTTCCGAAGATCGCACTGTCTACCAGACTTTTCTCCTAAAATTGGTGGACGGCGAGCTGCTGTCAGGATCACAGGAATGCGAGGAGGTTTGCAAATACGACCCTGCTCTTGCTGTTAGATAAACACGAATAATAAATCCATGGCATCGATACCTCTTGCCGTTTCTGCGATCCTGATACAGATCTACAGGCTTTCGAAAATCGCACTGTCTACCAGACTTTTGTCGTGAACTTGGTGGACGAGGAGTTGTTATCAGGATCACAGAAACGCGAGGAGGGATGAGGATGGTAATCTACCATGCTATGATGTTGGCGCGAAATTTTGTTCTTTGGCGTAGGTACTCCTAGTCATTTCTGCAATCCTAATACAAATCTATATGATTCATTGGAAAATTGTTATCAGGTTTACAGAAAGGCGATGAGGTACGCAAGTGCCAGTCTGCTCCTGCTATGAGATATGCACGAAATTCAAATCCATGGCATCGATACCTCTTGCCGTTTCTGCGATCCTGATACAGATCTATACGCATCCGAAAATCGCACTGTCTACCGAACCTTTCTCGTAAAATTGGTGGACGACGAGCTGCTGTCAGGATCACAGAATCGCGAGGAGGTTTGCAAATACGACTCTGCTCTTGGTATTAGATAAACACGAATATCAAATCCATGGCATCGATACCTCTTGCCCTTTCTGCGATCCTGATACAGATCTGTAGGCTTCCGAAGATCGCACTGTCTACCAGACTTTTCTCCTAAAATTGGTGGACGACGAGCTGCTGTCAGGATCACAGGAATGCGAGGAGGTTTGCAAATACGACCCTGCTCTTGCTATAAGATAAGCACGAATATCAAATCCATGGCATCGATACCTCTTGCCGTTTCTGCGATCCTGATACAGATCTGTAGGCTTCCGAAGATCGCACTGTCTACCAGACTTTTCTCGTAAAATTGGTGGACGACGAGCTGCTATCAGGATCACAGGAATGCGAGGAGGTTTGCAAATACGACTCTGCTCATGCTATCAGATAAGCACGAATATCAAATTCAAGGCATCGATACCTCTTGCCGTTTCTGCGATCCTAATACAGATCTGTACGCATCCGAAGATCGCACTGTCTACCGAACCTTTCTCGTAAAATTGGTGGACGATGAGCTGCTGTCAGGATCACAGGAATGCGAGGAGGTTTGCAAATACGACCCTGCTCTTGCTATAAGATAAGCACGAATATCAAATCCATGGCATCGATACCTCTTGCCGTTTCTGCGATCCTGATACAGATCTGTAGGCTTCCGAAGATCGCACTGTCTACCAGACTTTTCTCGTAAAATTGGTGGACGACGAGCTGCTATCAGGATCACAGGAATGCGAGGAGGTTTGCAAATACGACTCTGCTCATGCTATTAGATAAGCACGAATATCAAATTCAAGGCATCGATACCTCTTGCCGTTTCTGCGATCCTAATACAGATCTGTACGCATCCGAAGATCGCACTGTCTACCGAACCTTTCTCGTAAAATTGGTGGACGATGAGCTGCTGTCAGGATCACAGGAATGCGAGGAGGTTTGCAAATACGACCCTGCTCTTGCTATTAGATAAGCACGAATATCAAATCCATGGCATCGATACCTCTTGCCGTTTCTGCGATCCTAATACAGATCTATACGCATCCGAAAATCGCACTGTCTACCGAACCTTCCTCGTAAAATTGGTGGACCACGAGCTGCTATCAGGATCACAGAAACGCGAGGAGGTTTGTAAATACGACTCTGCTCCTGATATTAGATGTTAAGCTCACCCACCGTACTTCTCGCGCCATCTAGTGAGCGGCGTTTCAACGCATCAACCGTTTGCTACTGGCCAGGCGGTTACCCGACGTTACCGACCGGGCGAAAAATCTACAGGTTTCTTTGTTACCAACCGCTGATGCAAAAGAGATGGGATGATGGTGCCACGAGACACAGACATTATTATTCACATATTCACAAAGTATTGTACCCTACATTTTCTGTTATAAACCTTCGTAAAGCAAAGAACGTATAGTTATTTCATCGGTAAACCCTCAGAGTGAGTGCTTTACATTAGATAAGCACGAATATCAAATCCATGGCATCGATACCTCTTGCCGTTTCTGCGATCCTGATACAGATCTATACGCATCCGAAAATCGCACTGTCTACCGAACCTTCCTCGTAAAATTGGTGGACGACGAGCTGCTATCAGGATCACAGAAACGCGAGGAGGTTTGTAAATACGACTCTGCTCTTGCTATTAGATAAACACGAATATCAAATCCATGGCATCGATACCTCTTGCCGTTTTCGCGATCCTGATACAGATCTGTAGGCTTCCGAAGATCGCACTGTCTACCAGACTTTTCTCCTAAAATTGATGGACGACGAGCTGCTATCAGGATCACAGGAATGCGAGGAGGTTTGCAAATACGACTCTGCTCATGCTATTAGGTAAGCACGAATATCAAATCCATGGCATCGATACCTCTTGCCGTTTCTGCGATCCTGATACAGATCTGTAGGCTTCCGAAGATCGCACTGTCTACCAGACTTTTCTCCTAAAATTGGTGGACGACGAGCTGCTGTCAAGATCACAGGAATGCGAGGAGGTTTGCAAATACGACCCTTCTCTTGCTATTAGATAAGCACGAATATCAAATCCATGGCATCGATACATCTTGCCGTTTCTGCGATCCTGATACAGATCTATACGCATCCGAAAATCGCACTGTCTACCGAACCTTCCTCGTAAAATTGGTGGACGACGAGCTGCTATCAGGATCACAGAAACGCGAGGAGGTTTGTAAATACGACTGTGCTCTTGCTGTTAGATAAACACGAATATTAAATCCATGGCATCGATACCTCTTGCCGTTTCTGCGATCCTGATACAGATCTGTAGGCTTCCGAAGATCGCACTGTCTACCAGACTTTTCTCCTAAAATTGGTGGACGACGAGCTGCTGTCAAGATCACAGGAATGCGAGGAGGTTTGCAAATACGACCCTGCTCTTGCTATTAGATAAGCACGAATATCAAATCCATGGCATCGATACATCTTGCCGTTTCTGCGATCCTGATACAGATCTATACGCATCCGAAAATCGCACTGTCTACCGAACCTTCCTCGTAAAATTGGTGGACGACGAGCTGCTATCAGGATCACAGAAACGCGAGGAGGTTTGTAAATACGACTCTGCTCATGCTATTAGGTAAGCACGAATATCAAATCCATGGCATCGATACCTCTTGCCGTTTCTGCGATCCTGATACAGATCTGTAGGCTTCCGAAGATCGCACTGTCTACCAGACTTTTCTCCTAAAATTGATGGACGACGAGCTGCTATCAGGATCACAGGAATGCGAGGAGGTTTGCAAATACGACTCTGCTCATGCTATTAGGTAAGCACGAATATCAAATCCATGGCATCGATACCTCTTGCCGTTTCTGCGACCCTGATACAGATCTGTAGGCTTCCGAAGATCGCACTGTCTACCAGACTTTTCTCCTAAAATTGGTGGACGACGAGCTGCTGTCAAGATCACAGGAATGCGAGGAGGTTTGCAAATACGACCCTGCTCTTGCTATTAGATAAGCACGAATATCAAATCCATGGCATCGATACATCTTGCCGTTTCTGCGATCCTGATACAGATCTATACGCATCCGAAAATCGCACTGTCTACCGAACCTTCCTCGTAAAATTGGTGGACGACGAGCTGCTATCAGGATCACAGAAACGCGAGGAGGTTTGTAAATACGACTGTGCTCTTGCTGTTAGATAAACACGAATATTAAATCCATGGCATCGATATTTCTTGCCGTTTCTGCGATCCTGATACAGATCTATACGCATCCGAAAATCACACTGTCTACCGAACCTTCCTCGTAAAATTGGTGGACGACGAGCTGCTATCAGGATCACAGAAACGCGAGGAGGTTTGTAAATACGACTCTGCTCTTGCTATTAGATAAACACGAATGTCAAATCCATGGCATCGATACCTCTTGCCGTTTCTGCGATCCTGATACAGATCTATACGCATCCGAAAATCGCACTGTCTACCGAACCTTCCTCGTAAAATTGGTGGACGACGAGCTGCTATCAGGATCACAGAAACGCGAGGAGGTTTGTAAATACGACTCTGCTCTTGCTATTAGATAAACACGAATATCAAATCCATGGCATCGATACCTCTCGCCGTTTCTGCGATCCTGATACAGATCTGTAGGCTTCCGGAGATCGCACTGTCTACCAGACTTTTCTCCTAAAATTGGAGGACGACGAGCTGCTATCAGGATCACAGGAATGCGAGGAGGTTTGCAAATACGACTCTGCTCATGCTATTAGATAAGCACGAATATCAAATCCATGGCATCGATACATCTTGCCGTTTCTGCGATCCTGATACAGATCTGTAGGCTTTCGAAGATCGCACTGTCTACCAGACTTTTCTCCTAAAATTGGTGGACGACGAGCTGCTGTCAGGATCACAGGAATGCGAGGAGGTTTGCAAATACGACCCTGCTCTTGCTGTTAGATAAACACGAATATCAAATTCAAGGCATCGATACCTCTTGCCGTTTCTGCGATCCCGATACAGATCTATACGCATCCGAAAATCGCACTGTCTACCGAACCTTCCTCGTAAAATTGGTGGACCACGAGCTGCTATCAGGATCACAGAAACGCGAGGAGGTTTGTAAATACGACTCTGCTCTTGATATTAGATGTTAAGCTCACCCACCGTACTTCTCGCGCCATCTAGTGAGCGGCGCTTCAACGCATCAACCGTTTGCTACTGGCCAGGCGGTTACCCTACGTTACCGACCGGGCGAAAAATCTACAGGTTTCTTTGTTACCAACCGCTGATGCAAAAGAGATGGGATGATGGTGCCACGAGACACAGACATTATTATTCACATGTTCACAAAGTATTGTACCCTACATTTTCTGTTATAAACCTTCGTAAAGCAAAGAACGTATAGTTATTTCATCGGTAAACCCTCAGAGTGAGTGCTTTACATTAGATAAGCACGAATATCAAATCCATGGCATCGATACCTCTTGCCGTTTCTGCGATCCTGATACAGATCTACAGGCTTTCGAAAATCGCACTGTCTACCAGACTTTTGTCGTGAACTTGGTGGACGAGGAGTTGTTATCAGGATCACAGAAACGCGAGGAGGGATGAGGATGGTAATCTACCATGCTATGATGTTGGCGCGAAATTTTGTTCTTTGGCGTAGGTACTCCTAGTCATTTCTGCAATCCTAATACAAATCTATATGATTCATTGGAAAATTGTTATCAGGTTTACAGAAAGGCGATGAGGTACGCAGGTGCCAGTCTGCTCCTGCTATGAGATATGCACGAAATTCAAATCCATGGCATCGATACCTCTTGCCGTTCATGCGATCCTGATACAGATCTGTAGGCTTCCGAAGATCGCACTGTCTACCAGACTTTTCTCGTAAAATTGGTGGACGACGAGCTGCTATCAGGATCACAGAAACGCGAGGAGGTTTGCCGATACCACCCTGTTCCTGCTATGACATAAGCACGAAATTCAAATCTATGGCATCGATACCTCTCGCCGTTTCTGCGATCCTGATGCAGATCTATAGGCTTCCGAAGATCGCACTGTCTACCGGACCTTTCTCGTACAATTGGTGGACGACGAGCTGCTATCAGGATCACAGAAACGCGAGGAGGTTTGTAAATACGACTCTGCTCTTGCTATTAGATAAACGCGAATATCAAATCCATGGCATCGATACCTCTTGCCGTTTCTGCGACCCTGATACAGATCTGTAGGCTTCCGGAGATCACACTGTCTACCAGACTTTTCTCCTAAAATTGGTGTACGTCGAGCTGCTATCAGGATCACAGGAATGCGAGGAGGTTTGCAAATACGACTCTGCTCATGCTATTAGGTAAGCACGAATATCAAATCCATGGCATCGATACCTCTTGCCGTTTCTGCGATCCTGATACAGATCTGTAGGCTTCCGAAGATCGCACTGTCTAGCAGACTTTTCTCCTAAAATTGGTGGACGACGAGCTGCTGTCAGGATCACAGGAATGCGAGGAGGTTTGCAAATACGACCCTGCTCTTGCTATTAGATAAGCACGAATATCAAATCCATGGCATCGATACATCTTGCCATTTCTGCGATCCTGATACAGATCTACACGCATCCGAAAATCGCACTGTCTACCGAACCTTCCTCGTAAAATTGGTGGACGACGAGCTGCTATCAGGATAACAGAAACGCAAGGAGGTTTGTAAATACGACTCTGCTCTTGCTATTAGATAAACACGAATGTCAAATCCATGGCATCGATACCTCTTGCCGTTTCTGCGATCCTGATACAGATCTATACGCATCCGAAAATCGCACTGTCTACCGAACCTTCCTCGTAAAATTGGTGGACGAAGAGCTGCTATCAGGATCACAGAAACGCGAGGAGGTTTGTAAATACGACTCCGCTCTTGCTATTAGATAAACACGAATATCAAATCCATGGCATCGACACCTCTTGCCGTTTCTGCGATCCTGATACAGATCTGTAGGCTTCCGAAGATCGCACTGTCTACCAGACTTTTCTCGTAAAATTGGTGGACGACGAGCTGCTATCAGGATCACAGAAACGCGAGGAGGTTTGCCGATACCACCCTGCTACTGCTATGAGATAATCACGAAATTCAAATCTATGGCATCGATACCTCTTGCCGTTTCTGCGATCCTGATACAGATCTGCAGGCTTCCGAAGATCGCACTGTCTACCAGACTTTTCTCGTAAAATTGGTAGACGACGAGCTGCTATCAGGATCACAGAAACGCGAGGAGGTTTGCCGATACCACCCTGCTCCTGCTATGAGATAAGCACGAAATTCAAATCCATGGCATCGATACCTCTTGCCGTTTCTGCGATCCTGATACAGATCTGTAGGCTTTCGAAGATCGCACTGTCTACCAGACTTTTCTCCTAAAATTGGTGGACGACGAGCTGCTATCAGGATCACAGGAATGCGAGGAGGTTTGCAAATACGACTCTGCTCTTGCTATTAGATAAGCACGAATATCAAATTCATGGCATCGATACCTCTTGCAGTTTCTGCGATCCTGATACAGATCTGCAGGCTTCCGAGGATCGCACTGTCTACCAGACTTTTCTCGTAAAATTGGTGGACGACGAGCTGCTATCAGGATCACAGAAACGCGAGGAGGTTTGCCGATACCACCCTGCTTCTGCTATGAGATAAGCACGAAATTCAAATCCATGGCATCGATACATCTTGCCGTTTCTGCGATCCTGATACAGATCTATACGCATCCGAAAATCGCACTGTCTACCGAACCTTCATCGTAAAATTGGTGGACGACGAGCTGCTATCAGGATCACAGAAACGCGAGGAGGTTTGTAAATACGACTGTGCTCTTGCTGTTAGATAAACACGAATATTAAATCCATGGCATCGATATCTCTTGCCGTTTCTGCGATCCTGATACAGATCTATACGCATCCGAAAATCACACTGTCTACCGAACCTTCCTCGCAAAATTGGTGGACGACGAGCTGCTATCAGGATCACAGAAACGCGAGGAGGTTTGCAAATACGACTCTGCTCTTGCTATTAGATAAACACGAATGTCAAATCCATGGCATCGATACTTCTTGCAGTTTCTGCGATCCTGATACAGATCTATACGCATCCGAAAATCGCACTGTCTACCGAACCTTCCTCGTAAAATTGGTGGACGACGAGCTGCTATCAGGATCACAGAAACGCGAGGAGGTTTGTAAATACGACTCTGCTCTTGCTATTAGATAAACACGAATATCAAATCCATGGCATCGATACCTCTTGCCGTTTCTGCGACCCTGATACAGATCTGTAGGCTTCCGGAGATCGCACTGTCTACCAGACTTTTCTCCTAAAATTGGTGGACGACGAGCTGCTATCAGGATCACAGGAATGCGAGGAGGTTTGCAAATACGACCCTGCTCATGCTATTAGATAAGCACGAATATCAAATCCATGGCATCGATACCTCTCGCCGTTTCTGCGATCCTGATACAGATCTGTAGGCTTCCGAAGATCGCACTGTCTACCAGACTTTTCTCCTAAAATTGATGGACGACGAGCTGCTATCAGGATCACAGGAATGCGAGGAGGTTTGCAAATACGACTCTGCTCATGCTATTAGGTAAGCACGAATATCAAATCCATGGTATCGATACCTCTTGCCGTTTCTGCGATCCTGATACAGATCTGTAGGCTTCCGAAGATCGCACTGTCTACCAGACTTTTCTCCTAAAATTGGTGGACGACGAGCTGCTGTCAAGATCACAGGAATGCGAGGAGGTTTGCAAATACGACCCTGCTCTTGCTATTAGATAAGCACGAATATCAAATCCATGGCATCGATACATCTTGCCGTTTCTGCGATCCTGATACAGATCTATACGCATCCGAAAATCGCACTGTCTACCGAACCTTCCTCGTAAAATTGGTGGACGACGAGCTGCTATCAGGATCACAGAAACGCGAGGAGGTTTGCCGATACCACCCTGCTACTGCTATGAGATAATCACGAAATTCAAATCTATGGCATCGATACCTCTTGCCGTTTCTGCGATCCTGATACAGATCTGCAGGCTTCCGAAGATCGCACTGTCTACCAGACTTTTCTCGTAAAATTGGTAGACGACGAGCTGCTATCAGGATCACAGAAACGCGAGGAGGTTTGCCGATACCACCCTGCTCCTGCTATGAGATAAGCACGAAATTCAAATCCATGGCATCGATACCTCTTGCCGTTTCTGCGATCCTGATACAGATCTGTAGGCTTTCGAAGATCGCACTGTCTACCAGACTTTTCTCCTAAAATTGGTGGACGACGAGCTGCTATCAGGATCACAGGAATGCGAGGAGGTTTGCAAATACGACTCTGCTCATGCTATTAGGTAAGCACGAATATCAAATCCATGGTATCGATACCTCTTGCCGTTTCTGCGATCCTGATACAGATCTGTAGGCTTCCGAAGATCGCACTGTCTACCAGACTTTTCTCCTAAAATTGGTGGACGACGAGCTGCTGTCAAGATCACAGGAATGCGAGGAGGTTTGTAAATACGACTCCGCTCTTGCTATTAGATAAACACGAATATCAAATCCATGGCATCGACACCTCTTGCCGTTTCTGCGATCCTGATACAGATCTGTAGGCTTCCGAAGATCGCACTGTCTACCAGACTTTTCTCGTAAAATTGGTGGACGACGAGCTGCTATCAGGATCACAGAAACGCGAGGAGGTTTGCCGATACCACCCTGCTACTGCTATGAGATAATCACGAAATTCAAATCTATGGCATCGATACCTCTTGCCGTTTCTGCGATCCTGATACAGATCTGCAGGCTTCCGAAGATCGCACTGTCTACCAGACTTTTCTCGTAAAATTGGTAGACGACGAGCTGCTATCAGGATCACAGAAACGCGAGGAGGTTTGCCGATACCACCCTGCTCCTGCTATGAGATAAGCACGAAATTCAAATCCATGGCATCGATACCTCTTGCCGTTTCTGCGATCCTGATACAGATCTGTAGGCTTTCGAAGATCGCACTGTCTACCAGACTTTTCTCCTAAAATTGGTGGACGACGAGCTGCTATCAGGATCACAGGAATGCGAGGAGGTTTGCAAATACGACTCTGCTCTTGCTATTAGATAAGCACGAATATCAAATTCATGGCATCGATACCTCTTGCAGTTTCTGCGATCCTGATACAGATCTGCAGGCTTCCGAGGATCGCACTGTCTACCAGACTTTTCTCGTAAAATTGGTGGACGACGAGCTGCTATCAGGATCACAGAAACGCGAGGAGGTTTGCCGATACCACCCTGCTTCTGCTATGAGATAAGCACGAAATTCAAATCCATGGCATCGATACATCTTGCCGTTTCTGCGATCCTGATACAGATCTATACGCATCCGAAAATCGCACTGTCTACCGAACCTTCCTCGTAAAATTGGTGGACGACGAGCTGCTATCAGGATCACAGAAACGCGAGGAGGTTTGTAAATACGACTGTGCTCTTGCTGTTAGATAAACACGAATATTAAATCCATGGCATCGATATCTCTTGCCGTTTCTGCGATCCTGATACAGATCTATACGCATCCGAAAATCACACTGTCTACCGAACCTTCCTCGCAAAATTGGTGGACGACGAGCTGCTATCAGGATCACAGAAACGCGAGGAGGTTTGCAAATACGACTCTGCTCTTGCTATTAGATAAACACGAATGTCAAATCCATGGCATCGATACTTCTTGCAGTTTCTGCGATCCTGATACAGATCTATACGCATCCGAAAATCGCACTGTCTACCGAACCTTCCTCGTAAAATTGGTGGACGACGAGCTGCTATCAGGATCACAGAAACGCGAGGAGGTTTGTAAATACGACTCTGCTCTTGCTATTAGATAAACACGAATATCAAATCCATGGCATCGATACCTCTTGCCGTTTCTGCGACCCTGATACAGATCTGTAGGCTTCCGGAGATCGCACTGTCTACCAGACTTTTCTCCTAAAATTGGTGGACGACGAGCTGCTATCAGGATCACAGGAATGCGAGGAGGTTTGCAAATACGACCCTGCTCATGCTATTAGATAAGCACGAATATCAAATCCATGGCATCGATACCTCTCGCCGTTTCTGCGATCCTGATACAGATCTGTAGGCTTCCGAAGATCGCACTGTCTACCAGACTTTTCTCCTAAAATTGATGGACGACGAGCTGCTATCAGGATCACAGGAATGCGAGGAGGTTTGCAAATACGACTCTGCTCATGCTATTAGGTAAGCACGAATATCAAATCCATGGTATCGATACCTCTTGCCGTTTCTGCGATCCTGATACAGATCTGTAGGCTTCCGAAGATCGCACTGTCTACCAGACTTTTCTCCTAAAATTGGTGGACGACGAGCTGCTGTCAAGATCACAGGAATGCGAGGAGGTTTGCAAATACGACCCTGCTCTTGCTATTAGATAAGCACGAATATCAAATCCATGGCATCGATACATCTTGCCGTTTCTGCGATCCTGATACAGATCTATACGCATCCGAAAATCGCACTGTCTACCGAACCTTCCTCGTAAAATTGGTGGACGACGAGCTGCTATCAGGATCACAGAAACGCGAGGAGGTTTGTAAATACGACTGTGCTCTTGCTGTTAGATAAACACGAATATTAAATCCATGGCATCGATACCTCTTGCCGTTTCTGCGATCCTGATACAGATCTGTAGGCTTCCGAAGATCGCACTGTCTACCAGACTTTTCTCCTAAAATTGGTGGACGACGAG
This sequence comes from Acanthoscelides obtectus, assembly GCA_963669975.1. Classification (NCBI taxonomy): domain Eukaryota; kingdom Metazoa; phylum Arthropoda; class Insecta; order Coleoptera; family Chrysomelidae; genus Acanthoscelides; species Acanthoscelides obtectus. The sequence continues at coordinate 94,189,764 of CAVLJG010000008.1, read as the reverse complement.
CTGCTGACAAGATCACAGGAATGCGAGGAGGTTTGCAAATACGACCCTGCTCTTGCTATTAGATAAGCACGAATATCAAATCCATGGCATCGATACATCTTGCCGTTTCTGCGATCCTGATACAGATCTATACGCATCCGAAAATCGCACTGTCTACCGAACCTTCCTCGTAAAATTGGTGGACGACGAGCTGCTGTCAGGATCACAGGAATGCGAGGAGGTTTGCAAATACGACCCTGCTCTTGCTATTAGATAAGCACGAATATCAAATCCATGGCATCGATACATCTTGCCGTTTCTGCGATCCTGATACAGATCTGTAGGCTTTCGAAGATCGCACTGTCTACCAGACTTTTCTCCTAAAATTGGTGGACGACGAGCTGCTGTCAGGATCACAGGAATGCGAGGAGGTTTGCAAATACGACCCTGCTCTTGCTGTTAGATAAACACGAATATCAAATTCAAGGCATCGATACCTCTTGCCGTTTCTGCGATCCCGATACAGATCTATACGCATCCGAAAATCGCACTGTCTACCGAACCTTCCTCGTAAAATTGGTGGACCACGAGCTGCTATCAGAATCACAGAAACGCGAGGAGGTTTGTAAATACGACTCTGCTCTTGATATTAGATGTTAAGCTCACCCACCGTACTTCTCGCGCCATCTAGTGAGCGGCGCTTCAACGCATCAACCGTTTGCTACTGGCCAGGCGGTTACCCTACGTTACCGACCGGGCGAAAAATCTACAGGTTTCTTTGTTACCAACCGCTGATGCAAAAGAGATGGGATGATGGTGCCACGAGACACAGACATTATTATTCACATGTTCACAAAGTATTGTACCCTACATTTTCTGTTATAAACCTTCGTAAAGCAAAGAACGTATAGTTATTTCATCGGTAAACCCTCAGAGTGAGTGCTTTACATTAGATAAGCACGAATATCAAATCCATGGCATCGATACCTCTTGCCGTTTCTGCGATCCTGATACAGATCTACAGGCTTTCGAAAATCGCACTGTCTACCAGACTTTTGTCGTGAACTTGGTGGACGAGGAGTTGTTATCAGGATCACAGAAACGCGAGGAGGGATGAGGATGGTAATCTACCATGCTATGATGTTGGCGCGAAATTTTGTTCTTTGGCGTAGGTACTCCTAGTCATTTCTGCAATCCTAATACAAATCTATATGATTCATTGGAAAATTGTTATCAGGTTTACAGAAAGGCGATGAGGTACGCAGGTGCCAGTCTGCTCCTGCTATGAGATATGCACGAAATTCAAATCCATGGCATCGATACCTCTTGCCGTTCATGCGATCCTGATACAGATCTGTAGGCTTCCGAAGATCGCACTGTCTACCAGACTTTTCTCGTAAAATTGGTGGACGACGAGCTGCTATCAGGATCACAGAAACGCGAGGAGGTTTGCCGATACCACCCTGTTCCTGCTATGACATAAGCACGAAATTCAAATCTATGGCATCGATACCTCTCGCCGTTTCTGCGATCCTGATGCAGATCTATAGGCTTCCGAAGACCGCACTGTCTACCAGACCTTTCTCGTACAATTGGTGGACGACGAGCTGCTATCAGGATCACAGAAACGCGAGGAGGTTTGCAAATACGACCCTGCTCTTGCTATTAGATAAGCACGAATATCAAATCCATGGCATCGATACATCTTGCCATTTCTGCGATCCTGATACAGATCTACACGCATCCGAAAATCGCACTGTCTACCGAACCTTCCTCGTAAAATTGGTGGACGACGAGCTGCTATCAGGATAACAGAAACGCAAGGAGGTTTGTAAATACGACTCTGCTCTTGCTATTGGATAAACACGAATGTCAAATCCATGGCATCGATACCTCTTGCCGTTTCTGCGATCCTGATACAGATCTATACGCATCCGAAAATCGCACTGTCTACCGAACCTTCCTCGTAAAATTGGTGGACGACGAGCTGCTATCAGGATCACAGAAACGCGAGGAGGTTTGTAAATACGACTCCGCTCTTGCTATTAGATAAACACGAATATCAAATCCATGGCATCGACACCTCTTGCCGTTTCTGCGATCCTGATACAGATCTGTAGGCTTCCGAAGATAGCACTGTCTACCAGACTTTTCTCGTAAAATTGGTGGACGACGAGCTGCTATCAGGATCACAGAAACGCGAGGAGGTTTGCCGATACCACCCTGCTACTGCTATGAGATAATCACGAAATTCAAATCTATGGCATCGATACCTCTTGCCGTTTCTGCGATCCTGATACAGATCTGCAGGCTTCCGAAGATCGCACTGTCTACCAGACTTTTCTCGTAAAATTGGTAGACGACGAGCTGCTATCAGGATCACAGAAACGCGAGGAGGTTTGCCGATACCACCCTGCTCCTGCTATGAGATAAGCACGAAATTCAAATCCATGGCATCGATACCTCTTGCCGTTTCTGCGATCCTGATACAGATCTGTAGGCTTTCGAAGATCGCACTGTCTACCAGACTTTTCTCCTAAAATTGGTGGACGACGAGCTGCTATCAGGATCACAGGAATGCGAGGAGGTTTGCAAATACGACTCTGCTCTTGCTATTAGATAAGCACGAATATCAAATTCATGGCATCGAAACCTCTTGCAGTTTCTGCGATCCTGATACAGATCTGCAGGCTTCCGAGGATCGCACAGTCTATCAGACTTTTCTCGAAAAATTGGTGGACGACGAGCTGCTATCAGGATCACAGAAACGCGAGGAGGTTGCCGATACCACCCTGCTTCTGCTATGAGATAAGCACGAAATTCAAATCTATGGCATCGATACCTCTTGCCGTTTCTGCGATCCTGATACAGATCTGTAGGCTTCCGAAGATCGCACTGTCTACCAGACTTTCCTCATAAAATTGGTGGACGACGAGCTGCTATCAGGATCACAGGAATGCGAGGAGGTTTGCAAATACGACTCTGCTCATGCTATTAGATAAGCACGAATATCAAATTCAAGGCATCGATACCTCTTGCCGTTTCTGCGATCCTGATACAGATCTGTAGGCTTCCGAAAATCGCACTGTCTACCAGACCTTTCTCCTAAAATTGGTGGACGACGAGCTGCTATCAGGATCACAGAAACGCGAGGAGGTTTGTAAATACGACTCTGCTCTTGCTATTAGATAAACACGAATATCAAATCCATGGCATCGATACCTCTTGCCGTTTCTGCGATCCTGATACAGATCTGTAGGCTTCGAAGATCGCACTGTCTACCAGACTTTTCTCCTAAAATTGGTGGACGACGAGCTGCTATCAGGATCACAGGAATGCGAGGAGGTTTGCAAATACGACCCTGCTCATGCTATTAGATAAGCACGAATATCAAATTCATGGCATCGACACCTCTTCGCCGTTTCTGCGATCCTGATACAGATCTATACGCATCCGAAAATCGCACTGTCTACCGAACCTTTATGGTAAAATTGGTGGACGACGAGCTGCTATCAGGATCACAGGAATGCGAGGAGGCAAATACGACTCTGCTCATGCTATTACGTAGATAAGCACGAATATCAAATTCAAGGCATCGATACCTTTGCCGTTTCTGCGATCCTGATACAGATCTGTAGGCTTCCGAAGATCGCACTGTCTACCAGACCTTCTCCTAAATTGGTGGACGACGAGCTGCTATCAGGATCACAGAAACGCGAGGAGGTTTGTAAATACGACTCTGCTCTTGCTATTAGATAAACACGAATATCAATCCATGGCATCGATACCTCTTGCCGTTTCTGCGATCCTGATACAGATCTGTAGGCTTCCGAAGATCGCACTGTCTACCAGACTTTTCTCCTAAAATTGGTGGACGACGAGCTGCTATCAGGATCACAGAATGCGAGGAGGTTTGCAAATACGACTTTGCTCTGCTATTAGATAAGCACGAATGTCAAATCCATGGCATCGATACCTCTTGCCGTTTCTGCGATCCTGATACAGATCTACAGGCTTTCGAAAATCGCACTGTCTACCAGACTTTTGTCGTGAAGTTGGTGGACGAGGAGGTGTTATCAGGATCACAGAAACGCGAGGAGGGATGAGGATGGTAATCTACCATGCTATGATGTTGGCGCGAAATTTTGATCTTTGGCGTAGGTACTCCTAGTCATTTCTGCAATCCTATACAAATCTATATGATTCATCGGAAAATTTATCAGGTTTACAGAAAGGCGATGAGGTACGCAAGTGCCAGTCTGCTCCTGCTATGAGATATGCACGAAATTCAAATC
>CAVLJG010000008.1:94152394-94184990 GCA_963669975.1 Acanthoscelides obtectus | reverse complement strand
TTTCTGCGATCTGATACAGATCTGTAGGCTTCCGAAGATCGCACTGTCTACCAGACTTTTCTCGTAAAATTGGTGGACGACGAGCTGCTATCAGGATCACGAAACGCGAGGAGGTTTGCCGATACCACCCTGCTTCTGCTATGAGATAAGCACGAAATTCAAATCTTGCCATCGATACCTCTTGCCGTTTCTGCGATCCTGATACAGATTGTAGCTTCCGAAGATCGCACTATCTACCCGACTTCCTCCTAAAATTGGTGGACACGAGCTGCTATCAGGACCACAGGAATCGAGGAGGTTTGCAAATACGACTCTGCTCATGCTTAGATAAGCACGAATATCAAATTCAAGGCATCGATACTCTTGCCGTTTTCTGCGATCCTAATACAGATCTATACGCATCCGAAATCGCACTGTCGACCGAACCTTTCTCGTAAAATTGGTGGACGACGAGCTGCTGTCAGGATTACAGGAATGCGAGGAGGTTTGCAAATACGACCCTGCTCTTGCTCTAGATAAGCAAGAATATCAAATCCATGGCATCGATACCTCTTGCCGTTTCTGCGATCCTGATACAGATCTACAGGCTTTCGAAAATCGCCTGTCTACCAGACTTTGTCGTGAACTTGGTGGACGAGGAGTTGTTATCAGGATCACCAGAAACGCGCGGAGGATGAGGATGGTAATCTACCATGCTATGATGTGGCGCGAAATTTGTTCTTTGGCGTAGGTACTCCTAGTCATTTCTGCAATCGAACAAAATCTATATGATTCATTGGAAAATTGTTATCAGGTTTACAGAAAGGCGATGAGGTACGCAAGTGCCAGTCTGCTCCTGCTATGAGATAGCACGAAATTCAAATCTATGGCATCGATACCTCTTGCCGTTTCTGCGATCCTGATACAGATCTGTAGGCTTCCGAAGATCGCACTGTCTACCAGACTTTTCTCGTAAAATTGGTGGACGACGAGCTGCATCAGGATCACAGAAACGCGAGGAGGTTTGCCGATACCACCCTGCTACTGCTATGAGATAATCACGAAATTCAAATCTATGGCATCGATACCTCTTGCCGTTTCTGCGATCCTGATTAAGATCTGCAGGCTTCCGAAGATCGCACTGTCTACCAGACTTTTCTCGTAAAATTGGTGGACGACGAGCTGCTGTCAGGATCACAGGAATGCGGGGAGGTTTGCAAATACGACCCTGCTCTTGCTATTAGATAAGCACGAATATCAAATCCATGGCATCGATACCTCTTGCCGTTTCTGCGATCCTGATACAGATCTATACGCATCCGAATCGCACTGTCTACCGAACCTTCCTCGTAAAATTGGTGGACGGACGAGCTGCTATCAGGATCACAGAAACGCGAGAGGTTTGTAAGTACGACTCCGCTCTTGCTATTAGATAAACACGAATATCAAATCCATGGCATCGATACCTCTTGCCGTTTCTGCGATCCTGATACAGATCTGTAGGCTTCCGAAGATCGCACTGTCTACCAGACTTTTCTCGTAAAATTGGTGGACGACGAGCTGCTATCAGGATCACAGAAACGCGAGGAGGTTTGCCGATACGACCCTGCTTCTTGCTATTAGATAAGCACGAATATCAAATCATGGCATCGATACCTCTTGCCGTTTCTGCGATCCTGATACAGATCTGTAGGCTTCCGAAGATCGCACTATCTACCAGACTTTCTCCTAAAATTGGTGGACGACGAGCTGCTATCAGGATCACAGGAATGCGAGGAGGTTTGCAAATACGACCTCTGCTCTGCTATTAGATAAGCACGAATATCAAATCCAATGGCATCGATACCTCTTGCCGTTTCTGCGATCCCGATACGATCTATACGCATCCGAAAATCGCACTGTCTACCGAACCTTCCTCGTAAAATTGGTGGACCACGAGCTGCTATCAGGATCACAGAAACGCGAGGATGTTTGTAAATACGACTCTGCTCTTGATATTAGATGTTAAGCTCACCCACCGTACTTCTCGCGCCATCTAGTGAGCGGCGCTTCAACGCATCAGCCGTTTGCTACTGGCCAGGCGGTTACCCTACGTTACCGACCGGGCGAAAAATCTACAGGTTTTCTTGTTACCAACCGCTGATGCAAAAGAGATGGGATGATGGTGCCACGAGACACAGACATTATTATTCACATATTCACAAAGTATTGTACCCTACATTTTCTGTTAAAACCTTCGTAAAGCAAAGAACGTATAGTTATTTCATCGGTAAACCCCTCGTGAGTGCTTTACATTAGATAAGCACGAATATCAAATCCATGGCATCGATACCTCCTGCCGTTTCTGCGATCCTGATACAGATCTACAGGCTTTCGAAATCGCACTGTCTACCAGACTTTTGTCGTGAACTTGGTGGACGAGGAGTTGTTATCAGGATCACAGAAACGCGAGGAGGGATGAGGATGGTAATCTACCATGCTATATGTGGCGCGAAATTTTGTTCTTTGGCGTAGGTACTCCTAGTCATTTCTGCAATCCTAATACAATCTATATGATTCATTGGAAAATTGTTATCAGGTTTACAGAAAGGCGATGAGGTACGCAAGTGCCAGTCTGCTCCTGCTATGAGATATGCACGAAATTCAAATCCATGGCATCGATACCTCTTGCCGTTCATGCGATCCTGATACAGATCTGTAGGCTTCCGAAGATCGCACTGTCTACCAGACTTTCTCGTAAAATTGGTGGACGACGAGCTGCTATCAGGATCACAGAAACGCGAGGAGGTTTGCCGATACCACCCTGCTCCTGCTATGAGATAAGCACGAAATTTAAACCTATGGCATCGACACCTCTTGCCGTTTCTGCGATCCTGATACAGATCTGTAGGCTTCCGAAGATGCACTGTCTACCAGACTTTTCTCCTAAAATTGGTGGACGACGAGCTGCTATCAGGATCACAGGAATGCGAGGAGGTTTGCAAATACGACTCTGCTCTTGCTATTAGATAAGCACGAATATCAAATCATGGCATCGATACCTCTTGCGTTTCTGCGATCCTGATACAGATCTGCAGGCTTCCGAAGATCGCACTGTCTACCAGATTTTCTCGTAAAATTGGTGGACGACGAGCTGCTATCAGGATCACAGAAACGCGAGGGGTTTGCCGATACCACCCTGCTCTGCTATGAGATAAGCACGAAATTAAATCCATGGCATCGATACCTCTTGCCGTTTCTGCGATCCTGATACAGATCTGTAGGTTCCTGAAGATCGCACTGTCTACCAGACTTTCTCTAAAATTGGTGGACGACGAGCTGCTATCAGGATCACAGGAATGCGAGGAGGTTTTCAAATACGACCCTGCTCTTGCTATTAGATAAGCACGAATATCAAATCATGGCATCGATACCTCTTGCCGTTTCTGCGATCCTGATACAGATCTACAGGCTTTCGAAAATCGCACTGTCTCAGACTTTTGTCGTGAAGTTGGTGGACGGGCTAAGTTGTTACCAGGATCACAGAAACGCGAGGAGTTGCAAATACGACCTGCTCTTGCTACTAGATAAGCACGAATATCAAATCCATGGCATCGATACCTCTTGTTGTTTCTGCGATCCTGATACAGATCTGTAGGCTTCCGAAGATCGCACTGTCTACCCAGACTTTTCTCGTAAAATTGGTGGACGACGAGCTGCTATCAGGATCACAGAAACGCGAGGAGTTTGCCGATACACCCTGTCTTGCTATGAGATAAGCACGAAATTCACAATATGGCATCGTACCTCTTGCCGTTTCTGCGATCCTGATACAGATCTGTAGGCTTCCGAAGATCGCACTGTCTACCAGACTTTTCTCTAAATTGGTGGACGACGAGCTGCTATCAGGATCACAGGAATGCGGAGGTTTGCAAATACGACCCTGCTCTGCTATAGATAAGCACGAATATCAAATCCATGGCATCGATACCTCTGTTGTTTCTGCGATCCTGATACAGATCTGTAGGCTTCCGAAGATCGCACTGTCTACCAGACTTTTCTCGTAAAATTGGTGGACGACGAGCTGCTGTCAGGATCACAGGAATGCAAGGAGGTTTGCAAAATACGACCTGCTCTTGCTATTAGATAACACGAATATCAAATCCATGGCATCGATACCTCTTGCCGTTTCTGCGATCCTGATACAGATCGTAGGCTTCCGAAGATCGCACTGTCTACCGAACCTTTCCTCGTAAAATGGTGGACGACGAGCTGCTGTCAGGATCACAGGAATGCGAGGAGGTTTGCAAATACGAACCTGCTCTTGCTATAAGATAAGCACGAATATAAATCCATGGCATCGATACCTCTTGCCGTTTCTGCGATCCTGATACAGATCTGTAGGCTTCCGAAGATGCACTGTCTACCAGCCTTGTCGTAAAGTTAGTGGACGACGAGTGTTATCAGGATCACAGAAACGCGAGGAGGTTGAATGGACTCTGTTCTGCTATTAGATAAGCACAAATTCAAATCATGGCATCGATACCACTTGCCGTTTTCTGCGATCCTGATACAGATCTGTAGGCTTCCGAAGATCGCACTGTCTACCAGACTTTTCTCCGTAAAATTGGTGGACGACGAGCTGCTATCAGGATCACAGAGAACGCGAGGAGGTTGCAAATACGACCCTTTTCCTTGCTATGATATAAGCACGAAATATCAAATCTATGGCATCGATACCTCTGCCGTTTCTGCGATCCTGATACAGATCTGTAGGCTTCGAAGATCCGCACTGTCTACCAGACTTTTCTCCTAAAATTGGTGGACGACGAGCTGCTGTCTAGGATCACAGGAATGCGAGGAGGTTTGCAAATACGACCCTGCTCTTGCTATAGATAAGCACGAATATCAAATCCATTGCATCGATACCTCTTGCCGTTTCTTGCGATCCTGATACAGATCTGTAGGCTGCCGAAGATCGCACTGTCTACCAGACTTTTCTCCTAAAATTGATGGACGACGAGCTGCTGTTAGGATCACAGGAATGCGAGGAGGTTTGCAAATACGACCTGCTCTTGCTATTAGATAAGCACGAATATCAATCCATGGCATCGATACCTCTTGCCGTTTCGCGATCCTGATACAGATCTGTAGGCTCCGAAGATCACACTGTCTACCAGCCTTTTGTCGTAAAGTTAGTGGACGACGAGTTGTTATCAGGATCACAGAAACGCGAGGAGGTATTGAGAATGGCACTCTGTTCCTGCTATGAGATAAGCACAAAACTCAAATCTATGGCATCGATACCCTCTTGCCGTTTCTGCGATCCTGATACAGATCTGTAGGCTTCCGGAAAGATCGCACTGTCTACCAGACTTTTCTCCTAAAATTGGAGCGACGAGCTGCTATCAGGATCACGGAATGCGAGGAGGTTTGCAAATACGACCTCGCTCTTGCTATTAGATAAGCACGAATATCAAATCCATGGCATCGATACCTCTTGCCGTTTCTGCGATTCCTGATACAGATCTACAGACTTTCGAAAATCGCACTGTCTACCAGACTTTTGTCGTAAGTTGGTGGACGTCGAGCTGCTATCAGGATCACAGAAACGCGAGGAGGTTTGTAAATACGACTCTGCTCTTGCTATTAGGTAACACGAATATCAAATCCATGGCATCGATACCCTCTTAGCCGGTTTTCTTCGACCCTGATACAGATCTGTAGGCTTCCGGAGATCGCACGGTCCTACCAGACTTTTCTCCTAAAATTGGTGGACGACGAGCTGCTATCAGGATCACAGGAATGCGAGGAGGTTTGCAAATACGACTCTGCTCATGCTATTAGGTAACACGAATATCAATCCATGGCATCGATACCTCTTGCCGTTTCTGCGATCCTGATACAGATCTGTAGGCTTCCGAAGATCGCACTGTCTACCAGACTTTTCTCCTAAAATTGGTGGACGACGAGCTGCTGCTCAGGATCACGGAATGCGAGGAGGTTTGCAAATACGACTCTGCTCATGCTATTAGGTAAGCACGAATATCAAATCCATGGCATCGATACCTCTTGCCGTTTCTCTGCGATTCCTGATACAGATCTGTAGGCTTCCGAAGATCGCACTGTCCTACCAGACTTTTCTCCTAAAATTGGTGGACGACGAGCTTGCTGTCAGGATCACAGGAATGCGATGAGTTTGCAAATACGACCCTGCTCTTGCTAATTAGATAAGCACGAATATCAAATCCATGGCATCGATACCTCTTGCCGTTTCTTGCGATCCTAGATAATACGCATCCGAAAATCGCACTGTCTACCGAACCTTTTCCTCGTAAAATTGGTGGACGACGAGCTGCTATCAGGATCACAGAACGCGAAGAGGTTTGTAAGTACGACTCCGCTCTTGCTATTAGATAAGCACGAATATCAAATCCATGGCATCGATACACCTCTTGCCGTTCTGCGGATCCTGATACAAGATCTTACGCATTCGAAATCGCACTGTCTACCAGACCTTCCTCGTTAAAATTGGTGGACGACGATGCTGCCTATCAGGATCACCGAAACGCGAGGAGGTTTGTCAGTACGACTCCTGCTTCTTCTATAGATAAGACGAATATCAAATCTATGGCTTGGATAACCTCTTGCTCGTTTCTGCGTCCTGAATACAGATCTGTAGGGCTTCCGAAGATCGCACTAGTCTACCAGACTTTCCTCGTAAAATTGGTGGACGACGAGCTGCTATCAGGATCACAGAATGCGAGGAGGTTTGAAGATACGACCCTGCTCATGCTATGAGATAAGCACGAAATCAAATTCAAGGCATCGATACCTCTTGCCGTTTCTCGATCCTAATACAGATCCTAGTACGCTATCCGAAAATCGCACTATCTACCAGAACCTTCCTCGTAAATTGGTGGACGACGAGCTGCTATCAGGATCACAAGAAATGCGAGGAGGTTTGAAAATACGACTCTGCTCATGCTATTAGATACGCACGAATATCAAATTCAAGGCATCGATACCTCTTGCCGTTCTGCGATCCTACTACAGATCTTATACGCATCCGAAAATCGCACTGTCTACCGACCTTCTCGTAAAATGGTGGACGGACGAGCTGCTGTCAGGAGATCACAGGAATGCGGGGAGGTTTGCAATACGACCCTGCTCTTGCTATTAGATAAGCACGAATATCAAATCCATGGCATCGATACATCTTGCCGTTTCTGCGATCCTGATACAGATCTGCAGGCTTCCGAAAGATCGCACTGTCTACCAGACTTTTATCCTAAAATTGGTGGACGACGAGCTGCTGTCAGGATCACAGGAATGCGAGGAGGTTTGCAAATACGACCCTGCTCTTGCTATTAGATAAGCACGAATATTAAAATCCATGGCATCGATACATCTTGCCGTTTCTCGCGATCCCGATACAGATCTATACGCATCCGAAAATCGCACTGTCTACCGAACCTTCCTCGTAAAATTGGTGGACCACGAGCTGCTATCAGGATCACAGAAACGCGAGGAGGTTTGTAAATACGACTCTGCTCTTGATATTAGATGTTAAGCTCACCCACCGTACTTCTCGCGCCATCTAGTGAGCGGCGCTTCAACGCATCAACCGTTTGCTACTGGCCAGGCGGTTACCCTACGTTACCGACCGGGCGAAAAATCTACAGGTTTCTTTGTTACCAACCGCTGATGCAAAAGAGATGGGATGATGGTGCCACGAGACACAGACATTATTATTCACATATTCACAAAGTATTGTACCCTACATTTTCTGTTATAACCTTCGTAAAGCAAAGAACGTATAGTTATTTCATCGTAACCTCAGAGTGAGTGCTTACATTAGATAAGCACGAATATCAATCCATGGCATCGATACCTCTTGCCGTTTCTGCGATCCTGATACAGATCTACAGGCTTCGAAAATCGCACTGTCTACCAGACTTTGTCGTGAACTTGGTGGACGAGGAGTTGTTATCAGGATCACAGAAACGCGAGGAGGGATGGGATGGTAATCTACCATGCTATGATGTTGGCGCGAAATTTTGTTCTTTGGCGTAGGTACTCTAGTCATTTCTGCAATCCTAATACAAATCTATATGATTCATTGGAAAATTGTTATCAGGTTTACAGAAAGGCGATGAGGTACGCAAGTGCCAGTCTGCTCCTGCTATGAGATAAGCACGAAATTCAAATCTATGGCATCGATACCTCTTGCCGTTCATGCGATCCTGATACAGATCTGTAGGCTTCCGAAGATCGCACTGTCTACCAGACTTTTCTCGTAAAATTGGTGGACGACGAGCTGCTATCAGGATCACAGAAACGCGAGGAGGTTTGCCGATACCACCCTGCTCCTGCATGAGATAAGCACGAAATTCAAATCTATGGCATCGATACCTCTTGCCGTTTCTGCGATCCTGATGCAGATCTGCTAGGCTTCCGAAGATCGCACTGTCTACCGACCTTTCCTCGTAAAATTGGTGGACGACGAAGCTGCTATTCAGGATCACAGAAATGCGAGGAGGTTTGTAAATACGACTCTGCTCTGATATTAGATAAACACGAATATCAAATCCATGGCATCGATACCTCTTGCCGTTTCTGCGACCCTGATACAGATCTGTAGGCTTCCGGAGAATAGCACTGTCTACCGGACTTTTCCTCCTAAAATTGGTGGACGACGAGCTGCTATCAGGATCACAGAACGCGAGGAGGTTTGCAAATACGAACTCTGCTCTTGCTATTAGAGAAAGCACGAATATTCAAATCCATGGCATCGATACCTCTTGCCGTTTCTGCGATCCTGATACAGATCTGTAGGCTTCCGAAGATCGCACTGTCTACCAGGACTTTTCTCTAAAATTGGTGGACGACGAGATTGCTATCAGGATCACAGAAACGCGAGGAGGTTTGCAAATACGACCCTGCTCTTGCTATTAGATAAGCACGAAATTCAAATCCTATGGCATCGATACCTCTTGCCGTTTCTGCGATCCTGATACAGATCTGTAGGCTTCCGAAGATCGCACTATCTACCAGACTTTCCTCTCTAAAATTGGTGGAGACGAGCTGCTATCAGGATCACAGGAATGCGAGGAGGTTTGCAAATACGACTCTGCTCATGCTATTAGATAAGCACGAATATCAAATTCAGGCATCGATACCTCTTGCCGTTTCTGCGATCCCGATACAGATCTATACGCATCCGAAAATCGCACTGTCTACCGAACCTTCCTCGTAAAATTGGTGGACCACGAGCTGCTATCAGGATCACAGAAACGCGAGGAGGTTTGTAAATACGACTCTGCTCTTGATATTAGATGTTAAGCTCACCCACCGTACTTCTCGCGCCATCTAGTGAGCGGCGCTTCAACGCATCAACCGTTTGCTACTGGCCAGGCGGTTACCCTACGTTACCGACCGGGCGAAAAATCTACAGGTTTCTTTGTTACCAACCGCTGATGCAAAAGAGATGGGATGATGGTGCCACGAGACACAGACATTATTCCACTATTCACAAAGTATTGTACCCTACATTTTCTGTTATAAACCTTCGTAAGCAAAGAACGTATAGTTATTTCATCGGTAAACCCTCAGAGTGAGTGCTTTACATTAGATAAGCACGAATATCAATCCATGGCATCGATACCTCTTGCCGTTTCTGCGATCCTGATACAGATCTGTAGGCTTCCGAAGATCGCACTGTCTACCAGACCTTTCTCCTAAAATTGGTGGACGACGAGCTGCTATCAGGATCACAGGAATGCGAGGAGGTTTGCAAATACGACTCTGCTCATGCTATTAGATAAGCACGAATATCAAATCCATGCATCGATACCTCTTGCCGTTTCTGCGATCCTGATACAGATCTGTAGCTATCCGAAGATCGCACTGTCTACCAGACCTTTCTCGTAAAATTGGTGGACGACGAGCTGCTATCAGGATCACAGAATCGCAAGGAGGTTTGCTAAATACGACTCTGCTCTTGCTATTAGATAACACGAATATCAAATCCATGGCATCGATACCTCTTGCCGTTTCTGCGATCCTGATACAGATCTGTAGGCTTCCGAAGATCGCACTGTCTACCAGACTTTTCTCCTAAAATTGTGGACGACGAGCTGCTGTCAGGATCACAGGAATGCGAGGAGGTTTGCAAATACGACCCTGCTCTTGCTATTAGATAAGCACGAATATCAAATCCATGGCATCGATACCTCTTGCCGTTTCTGCGATCCTGATACAGATCTGTACGCATCCGAAAATCGCACTGTCTACCGAACCTTCCTCGTAAAATTGGTGGACGACGGGCTGCTATCAGGATCACAGAAACGCGAGGAGGTTGCAATACGACTCTGCTCTTGCTACTAGATAAGCACGAATATCAAATCATGGCATCGATACCTCTTGCCGTTTCTGCGATCCTGATACAGATCTGTAGGCTTCCGAAGATCGCACTGTCTACCAGACTTTTCTCCTAAAATTGATGGACGACGAGCTGCTGTCAGATCACAGGAATGCGAGGAGGTTTGCAAATACGACCCTGCTCTTGCTATTAGATAAGCACGAATATCAATCCGTGCATCGATACATCTTGCCTTTTCCGCGATCCTGATACAGATCTATACGCAATCCGAAAATCGCACTGTCCTACCGAACCTTCCTCGTAAAATTGGTGGACGACGAGCTGCTATCAGGATCACAGAAACGCGAGGAGGTTCTGCCGATACCACCCTGCTCCTGCTATGAGATAAGCACGAAATTCAAATCTATGGCATCGATACCTCTTGCGTTTCTGCGATCCTGATACAGATCTGTAGGGTTCCGAAGATCGCACTGTCTACCAGACTTTTCTCCTGAAATTGGTGGACGACGAGCTGCTACCAGGATCACAGGAATCCGAGGAGGTTTGCAAATACGACTCTGCTCTTCCTATTAGATAAGCACGAATATTAAATCCATGGCATCGATACCTCTTGCCGTTTCTGCGATCCCGATACAGATCTATACGCATCCGAAAATCGCACTGTCTACCGAACCTTCCTCGTAAAATTGGTGGACCACGAGCTGCTATCAGGATCACAGAAACGCGAGGAGGTTTGTAAATACGACTCTGCTCTTGATATTAGATGTTAAGCTCACCCACCGTACTTCTCGCGCCATCTAGTGAGCGGCGCTTCAACGCATCAACCGTTTGCTACTGGCCAGGCGGTTACCCTACGTTACCGACCGGGCGAAAAATCTACAGGTTTCTTGTTACCAACCGCTGATGTAAAAGAGATGGGATGATGGTGCCACGAGACACAGACATTATTATTCACATATTCACAAAGTATTTTACCCTACATTTTCTGTTATAAACCTTCGTAAAGCAAGAACGTATAGTTATTTCATCGGTAAACCCTCAGAGTGAGTGCTTTACATTAGATAAGCACGAATATCAAATCCATGGCATCGATACCTCTTGCCGTTTCTGCGATCTGATACAGATCTACAGGCTTTCGAAAATCGCACTGTCTACCAGACTTTTGTCGTGAACTTGGTGGACGAGGAGTTGTTATCAGGATCACAGAAACGCGAGGAGGGATGAGGATGGTAATCTACCATGCTATGATGTTGGCGCGAAATTTTGTTCTTTGGCGTAGGTACTCCTAGTCATTTCTGCAATCCTAATACAATCTATATGATTCATTGGAAAATTGTTATCAGGTTTACAGAAAGGCGATGAGGTACGCAAGTGCCAGTCTGCTCCTGCTATGAGATATGCACGAAATTCAAATCCATGGCATCGATACCTCTTGCCGTTCATGCGATCCTGATACAGATCTGTAGGCTTCCGAAGATCGCACTGTCTACCAGACTTTTCTCGTGAAATTGGTGGACGACGAGTGCTGCTATCAGGATCACAGAAACGCGAGGAGGTTTGCCGATACCCCTGCTCCTGCCGTTTCTGCGATCCTGATGGCAGATCTATAGCTTCCGAAGATCGCACTGTCTACCGAACATTCTCGTAAAATTGGTGGACAACGAGCTGCTATCAGGATCACAGAAACGCGAGGAGTTTTGTAAAATACGACTCTGCTCTTGCTATAGATAAACGCGAATATCAATCCATGGCATCGATACCTCTTGCCGTTTCTGCGACCCTGATACAGATCTGTAGGCTTCCGGAGATCGCATGTCTACCAGACTTTTCTCCTGAAATTGGTTGTACGACAAGCTGCTATCAGGATCACAGGAATGCGAGGAGGTTTGCAAATACGACTCTGCTCTTGATATTAGGTAAGCACGAATATCAAATCCATGGCATCGATACCTCTTGCCGCTTCTGCGACCCTGATACAGATCTGTAGGCTTCCGGAGATCGCACTGTCTACCAGACTTTTCCCCTAAATTGGTGGACGACGAGCTGCTATCAGGATCACAGAAACGCGAGGAGGTTTGCAAATACGACTCTGCTCTTGCTATTAGATAAAGACGAATATCAAATCCATGGCATCGATACCTCTTGCCGTTTCTGCGATCCTGATACAGAACTGTAGGCTTCCGAAGATCGCACTGTTACCAGACTTTTCTCCTAAAATTGGTGGACGACGAATTGCTATCAGGATCACAGAAACGCGAGGAGGTTTGCAAATACGGCCCTGCTCTTGCTATTAGATAAGCACGAATGTCAAATCCATGGCATCGATACAACTTGCCGTTTCCGCGATCCTGATACAGATCTATACGCATCCGAAAATCGCACTGTCTACCGAACCTTCCTCGTAAAATTGGTGGACGACGAGCTGCTATCAGGATAACAGAAACGCAGGAGGTTTGTAAATACGACTCTGCTATGCTATTAGATAAACACGAATGTCAAATCCATGGCATCGATACCTCTTGCCGTTTCTGCGACCCTGATACAGATCTGTAGGCTTCCGGAGATCGCACTGTCTACCAGACTTTTCTCCTAAAATTGGTGGACGACGAGCTGCTATCAGGATCACAGAAACGCGAGGAGGTTTGCAAATACGGCCGTGCTCTTGCTATTAGATAAGCACGAATGTCAAATCCATGGCATCGATACAACTTGCCGTTTCTGCGATCCTGATACAGATCTGTAGGCTTCCGAAGATCGCACTATCTACCAGACTTTTCTCCTAAAATTGGTGGACGACGAGCTGCTGTCAGGATCACAGGAATGCGAGGAGGTTTGCAAATACGACCCTGCTCTTGCTATTAGATAAGCACGAATATCAAATCCATGGCATCGATACATCTTGCCGTTTCTGCGATCCTGATACAGATCTGTAGGCTTCCGAAGATCGCACTGTCTACCAGACTTTTCTCCTAAAATTGGTGGACGACGAGCTGCTGTCAGGATCACAGGAATGCGAGGTGGTTTGCAAATACGACCCTGCTCTTGCTGTTAGATAAACACGAATATTAAACCCATGGCATCGATACCTCTTGCCGTTTCTGCGATTCCGATACAGATCTATACGCATCCGAAAATAGCACTGTCTACCGAACCTTCCTCGTAAAATTGGTATACCACGAGCTGCTATCAGGATCACAGAAACGCGAGGAGGTTTGCAAATACGGCCCTGCTCTTGCTATTAGATAAGCACGAATGTCAAATGCATGGCATCGATACCTCTTGCCGTTTCTTCGATCCTGATACAGATCTGTAGGCTTCCGAAGATCGCATTGTCTACCAGACTTTTCTCGTAAAATTGGTGGACGACGAGCTGCTATCAGGATCACAGAAACGCGAGGAAGTTTGCCGATACCACCCTGTTCCTGCTATGATATAAGCACGAAATTCAAATCTATGGCATCGATACCTCTTGCCGTTTCTGCGATCCTGATACAGATCTGTAGGCTTCCGAAGATCGCACTGTCTACCAGACTTTTCTCCTAAAATTGGTGGACGACGAGCTGCTGTCAGGATCACAGGAATGCGAGGAGGTTTGCAAATACGACCCTGCTCTTGCTATAAGATAAGCACGAATATCAAATCCATTGCATCGATACCTCTTGCCGTTTCTGCGATCCTGATACAGATCTGTAGGCTTCCGAAGATCGCACTGTCTACCAGACTTTTCTCCTAAAATTGATGGACGACGAGCTGCTGTCAGGATCACAGGAATGCGAGGAGGTTTGCAAATACGACCCTGCTCTTGCTATTAGATAAGCACGAATATCAAATCCGTGGCATCGATACATCTTGCCGTTTCCGCGATCCTGATACAGATCTATACGCATCCGAAAATCGCACTGTCTACCGAACCTTCCTCGTAAAATTGGTGGACGACGAGCTGCTATCAGGATCACAGAAACGCGAGGAGGTTTGTAAATACGACTCTGCTCTTGCTATTAGGTAAGCACGAATATCAAACCCATGGCATCGATACCTCTTGCCGTTTCTGCGATCCTGATACAGATCTGTAGGCTTCCGAAGATCGCACTGTCTACCAGACCTTTCTCCTAAAATTGGTGGACGACGAGCTGCTGTCAGGATCACAGGAATGCGAGGAGGTTTGCAAATACGACCCTGCTCTTGCTATTAGATAAGCACGAATATCAAATCCATGGCATCGATACATCTTGCCGTTTCTGCGATCCTGATACAGATCTATACGCATCCGAAAATCGCACTGTCTACCGAACCTTCCTCGTAAAATTGGTGGACGACGAGCTGCTATCAGGATCACAGAAACGCGAGGAGGTTTGTAAATACGACTGTGCTCTTGCTGTTAGATAAACACGAATATTAAATCCATGGCATCGATATCTCTTGCCGTTTCTGCGATCCTGATACAGATCTATACGCATCCGAAAATCGCACTGTCAACCGAACCCTCCTCGTAAAATTGGTGGACGACGAGCTGCTATCAGGATCACAGAAACGCGAGGAGGTTTGTAAATACGACTCTGCTCTTGCTATTAGATAAACACGAATATCAAATCCATGGCATCGATACCTCTTGCCGTTTCTGCGACCCTGATACAGATCTGTAGGCTTCCGGAGATCGCACTGTCTACCAGACTTTTCTCCTAAAATTGGTGGACGACGAGCTGCTATCAGGATCACAGGAATGCGAGGAGGTTTGCAAATACGACCCTGCTCTTGCTATTAGATAAGCACGAATATCAAATCCATGGCATCGCTACCTCTTGCCGTTTCTGCGATCCTGATACAGATCTATACGCATCCGAAAATCGCACTGTCTACCGAACCTTCCTCGTAAAATTGGTGGACGACGAGCTGCTATCAGGATCACAGAAACGCGAAGAGGTTTGTAATTACGACTCCGCTCTTGCTATTAGATAAACACGAATATCAAATCCATGGCATCGACACCTCTTGCCGTTTCTGCGATCCTGATACAGATCTGTAGGCTTCCGAAGATCGCACTGTCTACCAGACTTTTCTCGTAAAATTGGTGGACGACGAGCTGCTATCAGGATCACAGAAACGCGAGGAGGTTTGCCGATACCACCCTGCTTCTGCTATGAGATAAGCACGAAATTCAAATCTATGGCATCGATACCTCTTGCCGTTTCTGCGATCCTGATACAGATCTGTAGGCTTCCGAAGATCGCACTGTCTACCGAACCTTTCTCGTAAAATTGGTGGACGACGAGCTGCTGTCAGGATCACAGGAATGCGGGGAGGTTTGCAAATACGACCCTGCTCTTGCTATTAGATAAGCACGAATATCAAATCCATGGCATCGATACATCTTGCCGTTTCTGCGATCCTGATACTGATCTGCAGGCTTCCGAAGATCGCACTGTCTACCAGACTTTTCTCCTAAAATTGGTGGACGACGAGCTGCTGTCAGGATCACAGGAATGCGAGGAGGTTTGCAAATACGACCCTGCTCTTGCTATTAGATAAGCACGAATATTAAATCCATGGCATCGATACCTCTTGCCGTTTCTGCGATCCCGATACAGATCTATACGCATCCGAAAATCGCACTGTCTACCGAACCTTCCTCGTAAAATTTGTGGACCACGAGCTGCTATCAGGATCACAGAAACGCGAGGAGGTTTGTAAATACGACTCTGCTCCTGATATTAGATGTTAAGCTCACCCACCGTACTTCTCGCGCCATCTAGTGAGCGGCGCTTCAACGCATCAACCGTTTGCTACTGGCCAGGCGGTTACCCTACGTTACCGACCGGGCGAAAAATCTACAGGTTTCTTTGTTACCAACCGCTGATGCAAAAGAGATGGGATGATGGTGCCACGAGACACAGACATTATTATTCACATATTCACAATGTATTGTACCCTACATTTTCTGTTATAAACCTTCGTAAAGCAAAGAACGTATAGTTATTTCATCGGTAAACCCTCAGAGTGAGTGCTTTACATTAGATAAGCACGAATATCAAATCCATGGCATCGATACCTCTTGCCGTTTCTGCGATCCTGATACAGATCTTTACGCATCCGAAAATCGCACTGTCTACCGAACCTTCCTCGTAAAATTGGTGGACGACGAGCTGCTATCAGGATCACAGAAACGCGAGGAGGTTTGTAAATACGACTCTGCTCTTGCTATTAGATAAACACGAATATCAAATCCATGGCATCGATACCTCTTGCCGTTTTCGCGATCCTGATACAGATCTGTAGGCTTCCGAAGATCGCACTGTCTACCAGACTTTTCTCCTAAAATTGGAGGACGACGAGCTGCTATCAGGATCACAGGAATGCGAGGAGGTTTGCAAATACGACTCTGCTCTTGCTATTAGATAAGCACGAATATCAAATCCATGGCATCGATACCTCTTGCCGTTTCTGCGATCCTGATACAGATCTACAGGCTTTCGAAAATCGCACTGTCTACCAGACTTTTGTCGTGAACTTGGTGGACGAGGAGTTGTTATCAGGATCACAGAAACGCGAGGAGGGATGAGGAGGGCACTCTGCTCCTGCTATGAGATAAGCACAAAATTCAAACCTATGGCATCGATACCTCTTGCCGTTGCTGCGATCCTGATACAGATCTATACGCATCCGAAAATCGCACTGTCTACCGAACCTTTCTCGTAAAATTGGTGGACGACGAGCTGCTATCAGGATCACAGAAACGCGAGAAGGTTTGTAAATACGACTCTGCTCTTGCTATTAGATAAACGCGAATATCAAATCCATGGCATCGATACCTCTTGCCGTTTCTGCGACCCTGATACAGATCTGTAGGCTTCCGAAGATCGCACTGTCTACCAGACTTTTCTCCTAAAATTGGTGGACGACGAGCTGCTATCAGGATCACAGGAATGCGAGGAGGTTTGCAAATACGACTCTGCTCATGCTATTAGGTAAGCACGAATATCAAATCCATGGCATCGATACCTCTTGCCGTTTCTGCGATCCTGATACAGATCTGTAGGCTTCCGAAGATCGCACTGTCTACCAGACCTTTCTCCTAAAATTGGTGGACGACGAGCTGCTATCAGGATCACAGGAATGCGAGGAGGTTTGCAAATACGACTCTGCTCATGCTATTAGATAAGCACGAATATCAAATCCATGGCATCGATACCTCTCGCCGTTTCTGCGATCCTGATACAGATCTGTAGGCTTCCGAAGATCGCACTGTCTACCAGACTTTTCTCCTAAAATTGGTGGACGACGAGCTGCTATCAGGATCACAGGAATGCGAGGAGGTTTGCAAATACGACTCTGCTCATGCTATTAGGTAAGCACGAATATCAAATCCATGGCATCGATACCTCTTGCCGTTTCTGCGATCCTGATACAGATCTGTAGGCTTCCGAAGATCGCACTGTCTACCAGACCTTTCTCCTAAAATTGGTGGACGACGAGCTGCTGTCAGGATCACAGGAATGCGAGGAGGTTTGCAAATACGACCCTGCTCTTGCTATTAGATAAGCACGAATATCAAATCCATGGCATCGATACATCTTGCCGTTTCTGCGATCCTGATACAGATCTATACGCATCCGAAAATCGCACTGTCTACCGAACCCTCCTCGTAAAATTGGTGGACGACGAGCTGCTATCAGGATCACAGAAACGCGAGGAGGTTTGTAAATACGACTGTGCTCTTGCTGTTAGATAAACACGAATATTAAATCCATGGCATCGATATCTCTTGCCGTTTCTGCGATCCTGATACAGATCTATACGCATCCGAAAATCGCACTGTCTACCGAACCCTCCTCGTAAAATTGGTGGACGACGAGCTGCTATCAGGATCACAGAAACGCGAGGAGGTTTGTAAATACGACTCTGCTCTTGCTATTAGATAAACACGAATATCAAATCCATGGCATCGATACCTCTTGCCGTTTTCGCGATCCTGATACAGATCTGTAGGCTTCCGAAGATCGCACTGTCTACCAGACTTTTCTCCTAAAATTGGAGGACGACGAGCTGCTATCAGGATCACAGGAATGCGAGGAGGTTTGCAAATACGACTCTGCTCTTGCTATTAGCTAAGCACGAATATCAAATCCATGGCATCGATACCTCTCGCCGTTTCTGCGATCCTGATACAGATCTACAGGCTTTCGAAAATCGCACTGTCTACCAGACTTTTGTCGTGAACTTGGTGGACGAGGAGTTGTTATCAGGATTACAGAAACGCGAGGAGGGATGAGGATGGCACTCTGCTCCTGCTATGAGGTAAGCACAAAATTCAAACCTATGGCATCGATACCTTTTGCCGTTGCTGCGATCCTGATACAGATCTATACGCATCCGAAAATCGCACTGTCTACCGAACCCTCCTCGTAAAATTGGTGGACGACGAGCTGCTATCAGGATCACAGAAACGCGAGGAGGTTTGTAAATACGACTGTGCTCTTGCTGTTAGATAAACACGAATATTAAATCCATGGCATCGATATCTCTTGCCGTTTCTGCGATCCTGATACAGATCTATACGCATCCGAAAATCGCACTGTCTACCGAACCCTCCTCGTAAAATTGGTGGACGACGAGCTGCTATCAGGATCACAGAAACGCGAGGAGGTTTGTAAATACGACTCTGCTCTTGCTATTAGATAAACACGAATATCAAATCCATGGCATCGATACATCTTGCCGTTTCTGCGATCCTGATACAGATCTGTAGGCTTCCGAAGATCGCACTGTCTACCAGACTTTTCTCCTAAAATTGGTGGACGACGAGCTGCTGTCAGGATCACAGGAATGCGAGGAGGTTTGCAAATACGGCCGTGCTCTTGCTATTAGATAAGCACGAATGTCAAATCCATGGCATCGATACAACTTGCCGTTTCTGCGATCCTGATACAGATCTGTAGGCTTCCGAAGATCGCACTATCTACCAGACTTTTCTCCTAAAATTGGTGGACGACGAGCTGCTGTCAGGATCACAGGAATGCGAGGAGGTTTGCAAATACGACCCTGCTCTTGCTGTTAGATAAACACGAATATTAAATCCATGGCATCGATACCTCTTGCCGTTTCTGCGATTCCGATACAGATCTATACGCATCCGAAAATAGCACTGTCTACCGAACCTTCCTCGTAAAATTGGTATACCACGAGCTGCTATCAGGATCACAGAAACGCGAGGAGGTTTGCAAATACGGCCCTGCTCTTGCTATTAGATAAGCACGAATGTCAAATCCATGGCATCGATACCTCTTGCCGTTTCTTCGATCCTGATACAGATCTGTAGGCTTCCGAAGATCGCATTGTCTACCAGACTTTTCTCGTAAAACTGGTGGACGACGAGCTGCTGTCAGGATCACAGGAATGCGAGGAGGTTTGCAAATACGACCCTGCTCTTGCTATTAGATAAGCACGAATATCAAATCCATGGCATCGATACATCTTGCCGTTTCTGCGATCCTGATACAGATCTGTAGGCTTCCGAAGATCGCACTGTCTACCAGACTTTTCTCCTAAAATTGGTGGACGACGAGCTGCTGTCAGGATCACAGGAATGCGAGGAGGTTTGCAAATACGACCCTGCTCTTGCTGTTAGATAAACACGAATATTAAATCCATGGCATCGATACCTCTTGCCGTTTCTGCGATTCCGATACAGATCTATACGCATCCGAAAATAGCACTGTCTACCGAACCTTCCTCGTAAAATTGGTATACCACGAGCTGCTATCAGGATCACAGAAACGCGAGGAGGTTTGCAAATACGGCCCTGCTCTTGCTATTAGATAAGCACGAAATTCAAATCTATGGCATCGATACCTCTTGCCGTTTCTGCGATCCTGATACAGATCTGTAGGCTTCCGAAGATCGCACTGTCTACCAGACTTTTCTCCTAAGATTGGTGGACGACGAGCTGCTGTCAGGATCACAGGAATGCGAGGAGGTTTGCAAATACGACCCTGCTCTTGCTATAAGATAAGCACGAATATCAAATCCATTGCATCGATACCTCTTGCCGTTTCTGCGATCCTGATACAGATCTGTAGGCTTCCGAACATCGCACTGTCTACCAGACTTTTCTCCTAAAATTGATGGACGACGAGCTGCTGTCAGGATCACAGGAATGCGAGGAGGTTTGCAAATACGACCCTGCTCTTGCTATTAGATAAGCACGAATATCAAATCCGTGGCATCGATACATCTTGCCGTTTCCGCGATCCTGATACAGATCTATACGCATCCGAAAATCGCACTGTCTACCGAACCTTCCTCGTAAAATTGGTGGACGACGAGCTGCTATCAGGATCACAGAAACGCGAGGAGGTTTGTAAATACGACTCTGCTCTTGCTATTAGGTAAGCACGAATATCAAATCCATGGCATCGATACCTCTTGCCGTTTCTGCGATCCTGATACAGATCTGTAGGCTTCCGAAGATCGCACTGTCTACCAGACCTTTCTCCTAAAATTGGTGGACGACGAGCTGCTGTCAGGATCACAGGAATGCGAGGAGGTTTGCAAATACGACCCTGCTCTTGCTATTAGATAAGCACGAATATCAAATCCATGGCATCGATACATCTTGCCGTTTCTGCGATCCTGATACAGATCTATACGCATCCGAAAATCGCACTGTCTACCGAACCTTCCTCGTAAAATTGGTGGACGACGAGCTGCTATCAGGATCACAGAAACGCGAGGAGGTTTGTAAATACGACTGTGCTCTTGCTGTTAGATAAACACGAATATTAAATCCATGGCATCGATATCTCTTGCCGTTTCTGCGATCCTGATACAGATCTATACGCATCCGAAAATCGCACTGTCTACCGAACCCTCCTCGTAAAATTGGTGGACGACGAGCTGCTATCAGGATCACAGAAACGCGAGGAGGTTTGTAAACACGACTCTGCTCTTGCTATTAGATAAACACGAATATCAAATCCATGGCATCGATACCTCTTGCCGTTTCTGCGACCCTGATACAGATCTGTAGGCTTCCGGAGATCGCACTGTCTACCAGACTTTTCTCCTAAAATTGGTGGACGACGAGCTGCTATCAGGATCACAGGAATGCGAGGAGGTTTGCAAATACGACTCTGCTCATGCTATTAGGTAAGCACGAATATCAAATCCATGGCATCGATACCTCTTGCCGTTTCTGCGATCCTGATACAGATCTGTAGGCTTCCGAAGATCGCACTGTCTACCAGACTTTTCTCCTAAAATTGGTGGACGACGAGCTGCTATCAGGATCACAGGAATGCGAGGAGGTTTGCAAATACGACTCTGCTCATGCTATTAGGTAAGCACGAATATCAAATCCATGGCATCGATACCTCTTGCCGTTTCTGCGATCCTGATACAGATCTGTAGGCTTCCGAAGATCGCACTGTCTACCAGACTTTTCTCCTAAAATTGGTGGACGACGAGCTGCTGTCAGGATCACAGGAATGCGAGGAGGTTTGCAAATACGACCCTGCTCTTGCTATTAGATAAGCACGAATATCAAATCCATGGCATCGATACCTCTTGCCGTTTCTGCGATCCTGATACAGATCTATACGCATCCGAAAATCGCACTGTCTACCGAACCTTCCTCGTAAAATTGGTGGACGACGAGCTGCTATCAGGATCACAGAAACGCGAAGAGGTTTGTAAGTACGACTCCGCTCTTGCTATTAGATAAACACGAATATCAAATCCATGGCATCGACACCTCTTGCCGTTTCTGCGATCCTGATACAGATCTGTAGGCTTCCGAAGATCGCACTGTCTACCAGACTTTTCTCGTAAAATTGGTGGACGACGAGCTGCTATCAGGATCACAGAAACGCGAGGAGGTTTGCCGATACCACCCTGCTTCTGCTATGAGATAAGCACGAAATTCAAATCTATGGCATCGATACCTCTTGCCGTTTCTGCGATCCTGATACAGATCTGTAGGCTTCCGAAGATCGCACTATCTACCAGACTTTCCTCCTAAAATTGGTGGACGACGAGCTGCTATCAGGATCACAGGAATGCGAGGAGGTTTGCAAATACGACTCTGCTCATGCTATTAGATAAGCACGAATATCAAATTCAAGGCATCGATACCTCTTGCCGTTTCTGCGATCCTAATACAGATCTATACGCATCCGAAAATCGCACTGTCTACCGAACCTTTCTCGTAAAATTGGTGGACGACGAGCTGCTGTCAGGATCACAGGAATGCGGGGAGGTTTGCAAATACGACCCTGCTCTTGCTATTAGATAAGCACGAATATCAAATCCATGGCATCGATACATCTTGCCGTTTCTGCGATCCTGATACTGATCTGCAGGCTTCCGAAGATCGCACTGTCTACCAGACTTTTCTCCTAAAATTGGTGGACGACGAGCTGCTTTCAGGATCACAGGAATGCGAGGAGGTTTGCAAATACGACCCTGCTCTTGCTATTAGATAAGCACGAATATTAAATCCATGGCATCGATACCTCTTGCCGTTTCTGCGATCCCGATACAGATCTATACCCATCCGAAAATCGCACTGTCTACCGAACCTTCCTCGTAAAATTTGTGGACCACGAGCTGCTATCAGGATCACAGAAACGCGAGGAGGTTTGTAAATACGACTCTGCTCCTGATATTAGATGTTAAGCTCACCCACCGTACTTCTCGCGCCATCTAGTGAGCGGCGCTTCAACGCATCAACCGTTTGCTACTGGCCAGGCGGTTACCCTACGTTACCGACCGGGCGAAAAATCTACAGGTTTCTTTGTTACCAACCGCTGATGCAAAAGAGATGGGATGATGGTGCCACGAGACACAGACATTATTATTCACATATTCACAAAGTATTGTACCCTACATTTTCTGTTATAAACCTTCGTAAAGCAAAGAACGTATAGTTATTTCATCGGTAAACCCTCAGAGTGAGTGCTTTACATTAGATAAGCACGAATATCAAATCCATGGCATCGATACCTCTTGCCGTTTCTGCGATCCTGATACAGATCTTTACGCATCCGAAAATCGCACTGTCTACCGAACCTTCCTCGTAAAATTGGTGGACGACGAGCTGCTATCAGGATCACAGAAACGCGAGGAGGTTTGTAAATACGACTCTGCTCTTGCTATTAGATAAACACGAATATCAAATCCATGGCATCGATACCTCTTGCCGTTTTCGCGATCCTGATACAGATCTGTAGGCTTCCGAAGATCGCACTGTCTACCAGACTTTTCTCCTAAAATTGGAGGACGACGAGCTGCTATCAGGATCACAGGAATGCGAGGAGGTTTGCAAATACGACTCTGCTCTTGCTATTAGATAAGCACGAATATCAAATCCATGGCATCGATACATCTTGCCGTTTCTGCGATCCTGATACAGATCTATACGCATCCGAAAATCGCACTGTCTACCGAACCTTCCTCGTAAAATTGGTGGACGACGAGCTGCTATCAGGATCACAGAAACGCGAGGAGGTTTGTAAATACGACTGTGCTCTTGCTGTTAGATAAACACGAATATTAAATCCATGGCATCGATATCTCTTGCCGTTTCTGCGATCCTGATACAGATCTATACGCATCTGAAAATCGCACTGTCTACCGAACCCTCCTCGTAAAATTGGTGGACGACGAGCTGCTATCAGGATCACAGAAACGCGAGGAGGTTTGTAAATACGACTCTGCTCTTGCTATTAGATAAACGCGAATATCAAATCCATGGCATCGATACCTCTTGCCGTTTCTGCGATCCTGATACAGATCTACAGGCTTTCGAAAATCGCACTGTCTACCAGACTTTTGTCGTGAACTTGGTGGACGAGGAGTTGTTATCAGGATCACAGAAACGCGAGGAGGGATGAGGAGGGCACTCTGCTCCTGCTATGAGATAAGCACAAAATTCAAACCTATGGCATCGATACCTCTTGCCGTTGCTGCGATCCTGATACAGATCTATACGCATCCGAAAATCGCACTGTCTACCGAACCTTTCTCGTAAAATTGGTGGACGACGAGCTGCTATCAGGATCACAGAAACGCGAGAAGGTTTGTAAATACGACTCTGCTCTTGCTATTAGATAAACGCGAATATCAAATCCATGGCATCGATACCTCCTGCCGTTTCTGCGACCCTGATACAGATCTGTAGGCTTCCGAAGATCGCACTGTCTACCACACTTTTCTCGTAAAATTGGTGGACGACGAGCTGCTATCAGGATCACAGGAATGCGAGGAGGTTTGCAAATACGACTCTGCTCATGCTATTAGGTAAGCACGAATATCAAATCCATGGCATCGATACCTCTTGCCGTTTCTGCGATCCTGATACAGATCTGTAGGCTTCCGAAGATCGCACTGTCTACCAGACCTTTCTCCTAAAATTGGTGGACGACGAGCTGCTATCAGGATCACAGGAATGCGAGGAGGTTTGCAAATACGACTCTGCTCATGCTATTAGATAAGCACGAATATCAAATCCATGGCATCGATACCTCTCGCCGTTTCTGCGATCCTGATACAGATCTGTAGGCTTCCGAAGATCGCACTGTCTACCAGACTTTTCTCCTAAAATTGGTGTACGTCGAGCTGCTATCAGGATCACAGGAATGCGAGGAGGTTTGCAAATACGACTCTGCTCATGCTATTAGGTAAGCACGAATATCAAATCCATGGCATCGATACCTCTTGCCGTTTCTGCGATCCTGATACAGATCTGTAGGCTTCCGAAGATCGCACTGTCTACCAGACCTTTCTCCTAAAATTGGTGGACGACGAGCTGCTGTCAGGATCACAGGAATGCGAGGAGGTTTGCAAATACGACCCTGCTCTTGCTATTAGATAAGCACGAATATCAAATCCATGGCATCGATACATCTTGCCGTTTTCTGCGATCCTGATACAGATCTATACGCATCCGAAAATCGCACTGTCTACCGAACCTTCCTCGTAAAATTGGTGGACGACGAGCTGCTATCAGGATCACAGAAACGCGAGGAGGTTTGTAAATACGACTGTGCTCTTGCTGTTAGATAAACACGAATATTAAATCCATGGCATCGATATCTCTTGCCGTTTCTGCGATCCTGATACAGATCTATACGCATCTGAAAATCGCACTGTCTACCGAACCCTCCTCGTAAAATTGGTGGACGACGAGCTGCTATCAGGATCACAGAAACGCGAGGAGGTTTGTAAATACGACTCTGCTCTTGCTATTAGATAAACACGAATATCAAATCCATGGCATCGATACCTCTTGCCGTTTCTGCGACCCTGATACAGATCTGTAGGCTTCCGGAGATCGCACTGTCTACCAGACTTTTCTCCTAAAATTGGTGGACGACGAGCTGCTATCAGGATCACAGGAATGCGAGGAGGTTTGCAAATACGACTCTGCTCATGCTATTAGGTAAGCACGAATATCAAATCCATGGCATCGACACCTCTTGCCGTTTCTGCGATCCTGATACAGATCTGTAGGCTTCCGAAGATCGCACTGTCTACCAGACTTTTCTCGTAAAATTGGTGGACGACGAGCTGCTATCAGGATCACAGAAACGCTAGGAGGTTTGCCGATACCACCCTGCTTCTGCTATGAGATAAGCACGAAATTCAAATCTATGGCATCGATACCTCTTGCCGTTTCTGCGATCCTGATACAGATCTGTAGGCTTCCGAAGATCGCACTATCTACCAGACTTTCCTCCTAAAATTGGTGGACGACGAGCTGCTATCAGGATCACAGGAATGCGAGGAGGTTTGCAAATACGACTCTGCTCATGCTATTAGATAAGCACGAATATCAAATTCAAGGCATCGATACCTCTTGCCGTTTCTGCGATCCTAATACAGATCTATACGCATCCGAAAATCGCACTGTCTACCGAACCTTTCTCGTAAAATTGGTGGACGACGAGCTGCTGTCAGGATCACAGGAATGCGGGGAGGTTTGCAAATACGACCCTGCTCTTGCTATTAGATAAGCACGAACATCAAATCCATGGCATCGATACATCTTGCCGTTTCTGCGATCCTGATACAGATCTGCAGGCTTCCGAAGATCGCACTGTCTGCCAGACTTTTCTCCTAAAATTGGTGGACGACGAGCTGCTGTCAGGATCACAGGAATGCGAGGAGGTTTGCAAATACGACCCTGCTCTTGCTATTAGATAAGCACGAATATTAAATCCATGGCATCGATACCTCTTGCCGTTTCTGCGATCCCGATACAGATCTATACGCATCCGAAAATCGCACTGTCTACCGAACCTTCCTCGTAAAATTTGTGGACCACGAGCTGCTATCAGGATCACAGAAACGCGAGGAGGTTTGTAAATACGACTCTGCTCCTGATATTAGATGTTAAGCTCACCCACCGTACTTCTCGCGCCATCTAGTGAGCGGCGCTTCAACGCATCAACCGTTTGCTACTGGCCAGGCGGTTACCCTACGTTACCGACCGGGCGAAAAATCTACAGGTTTCTTTGTTACCAACCGCTGATGCAAAAGAGATGGGATGATGGTGCCACGTGACACAGACATTATTATTCACATATTCACAAAGTATTGTACCCTACATTTTCTGTTATAAACCTTCGTAAAGCAAAGAACGTATAGTTATTTCATCGGTAAACCCTCAGAGTGAGTGCTTTACATTAGATAAGCACGAATATCAAATCCATGGCATCGATACCTCTTGCCGTTTCTGCGATCCTGATACAGATCTTTACGCATCCGAAAATCGCACTGTCTACCGAACCTTCCTCGTAAAATTGGTGGACGACGAGCTGCTATCAGGATCACAGAAACGCGAGGAGGTTTGTAAATACGACTCTGCTCTTGCTATTAGATAAACACGAATATCAAATCCATGGCATCGATACCTCTTGCCGTTTTCGCGATCCTGATACAGATCTGTAGGCTTCCGAAGATCGCACTGTCTACCAGACTTTTCTCCCAAAATTGGAGGACGACGAGCTGCTATCAGGATCACAGGAATGCGAGGAGGTTTGCAAATACGACTCTGCTCTTGCTATTAGATAAGCACGAATATCAAATCCATGGCATCGATACCTCTTGCCGTTTCTGCGATCCTGATACAGATCTACAGGCTTTCGAAAATCGCACTGTCTACCAGACTTTTGTCGTGAACTTGGTGGACGAGGAGTTGTTATCAGGATCACAGAAACGCGAGGAGGGATGAGGAGGGCACTCTGCTCCTGCTATGAGATAAGCACAAAATTCAAACCTATGGCATCGATACCTCTTGCCGTTGCTGCGATCCTGATACAGATCTATACGCATCCGAAAATCGCACTGTCTACCGAACCTTTCTCGTAAAATTGGTGGACGACGAGCTGCTATCAGGATCACAGAAACGCGAGAAGGTTTGTAAATACGACTCTGCTCTTGCTATTAGATAAACGCGGATATCAAATCCATGGCATCGATACCTCCTACCGTTTCTGCGACCCTGATACAGATCTGTAGGCTTCCGAAGATCGCACTGTCTACCAGACTTTTCTCCTAAAATTGGTGGACGACGAGCTGCTATCAGGATCACAGGAATGCGAGGAGGTTTGCAAATACGACTCTGCTCATGCTATTAGGTCAGCACGAATATCAAATCCATGGCATCGATACCTCTTGCCGTTTCTGCGATCCTGATACAGATCTGTAGGCTTCCGAAGATCGCACTGTCTACCAGACCTTTCTCCTAAAATTGGTGGACGACGAGCTGCTATCAGGATCACAGGAATGCGAGGAGGTTTGCAAATACGACTCTGCTCATGCTATTAGATAAGCACGAATATCAAATCCATGGCATCGATACCTCTCGCCGTTTCTGCGATCCTGATACAGATCTGTAGGCTTCCGAAGATCGCACTGTCTACCAGACCTTTCTCCTAAAATTGGTGGACGACGAGCTGCTGTCAGGATCACAGGAATGCGAGGAGGTTTGCAAATACGACCCTGCTCTTGCTATTAGATAAGCACGAATATCAAATCCATGGCATCGATACATCTTGCCGTTTCTGCGATCCTGATACAGATCTATACGCATCCGAAAATCGCACTGTCTACCGAACCTTCCTCGTAAAATTGGTGGACGACGAGCTGCTATCAGGATCACAGAAACGCGAGGAGGTTTGTAAATACGACTGTGCTCTTGCTGTTGGATAAACACGAATATTAAATCCATGGCATCGATATCTCTTGCCGTTTCTGCGATCCTGATACAGATCTATACGCATCCGAAAATCGCACTGTCTACCGAACCCTCCTCGTAAATTGGTGGACGACGAGCTGCTATCAGGATCACAGAAACGCGAGGAGGTTTGTAAATACGACTCTGCTCTTGCTATTAGATAAACACGAATATCAAATCCATGGCATCGATACCTCTTGCCGTTTTCGCGATCCTGATACAGATCTGTAGGCTTCCGAAGATCGCACTGTCTACCAGACTTTTCTCCTAAAATTGGAGGACGGCGAGCTGCTATCAGGATCACAGGAATGCGAGGAGGTTTGCAAATACGACTCTGCTCTTGCTATTAGATAAGCACGAATATCAAATCCATGGCATCGATACCTCTCGCCGTTTCTGCGATCCTGATACAGATCTACAGGCTTTCGAAAATCGCACTGTCTACCAGACTTTTGTCGTGAACTTGGTGGACGAGGAGTTGTTATCAGGATTACAGAAACGCGAGGAGGGATGAGGATGGCACTCTGCTCCTGCTATGAGGTAAGCACAAAATTCAAACCTATGGCATCGATACCTCTTGCCGTTGCTGCGATCCTGATACAGATCTATACGCATCCGAAAATCGCACTGTCTACCGAACCCTCCTCGTAAAATTGGTGGACGACGAGCTGCTATCAGGATCACAGAAACGCGAGGAGGTTTGTAATACGACTCTGCTCTTGCTATTAGATAAACGCGAATATCAAATCCATGGCATCGATACCTCTTGCCGTTCTGCGACCCTGATACAGATCTGTAGGCTTCCGGAGATCGCACTGTCTACCAGACTTTTCTCCTAAAATTGGTGGACGACGAGCTGCTATCAGGATCACAGGAATGCGAGGAGGTTTGCAAATACGACTCTGCTCATGCTATTAGATAAGCACGAATATCAAATCCATGGCATCGATACCTCTCGCCGTTTCTGCGATCCTGATACAGATCTGTAGGCTTCCGAAGATCGCACTGTCTACCAGACTTTTCTCCTAAAATTGGTGGACGACGAGCTGCTATCAGGATCACAGGAATGCGAGGAGGTTTGCAAATACGACTCTGCTCATGCTATTAGATAAGCACGAATATCAAATCCATGGCATCGATACCTCTCGCCGTTTCTGCGATCCTGATACAGATCTGTATGCTTCCGAAGAAGCACTCTCTACCAGACTTTTCTCCTAAAATTGGTGGACGACGAGCTGCTGTCAGGATCACAGGAATGCGAGGAGGTTTGCAAATACGACCCTGCTCTTGCTATTAGATAAGCACGAATATCAAATCCATGGCATCGATACATCTTGCCGTTCTGCGATCCTGATACAGATCTGTAGGCTTCCGAAGATCGCACTGTCTACCAGACTTTTCTCCTAAAATTGGTGGACGACGAGCTGCTGTCAGGATCACAGGAATGCGAGGAGGTTTGCAAATACGACCCTGCTCTTGCTATTAGATAAGCACGAATATCAAATCCATTGGCATCGATACATCTCGCCGTTTCTGCGATCCTGATACAGATCTATACGCATCGAAAATCGCACTGTCTACCGAACCTTTCTCGTAAAAATTGGTGGACGACGAGCTGCTGTCAGGATCACAGGAATGCGAGGAGGTTTGCAAATACGACCCTGCTCTTGCTATTAGATAAGCACGAATATCAAATCCATGGCATCGATACATCTTGCCGTCGTCTGCGATCCTGATACAGATCTGTAGGCTTCCGAAGATCGCACTGTCTACCAGACTTTTCTCCTAAAATTGGTGGACGACGAGCTGCTGTCAGGATCACAGGAATGCGAGGAGGTTTGCAAATACGACCCTGCTCTTGCTGTTAGATAAACACGAATATTAAATCCATGGCATCGATACCTCTTGCCGTTTCTGCGATCCCGATACAGATCTATACGCATCCGAAAATCGCACTGTCTACCGAACCTTCCTCGTAAAATTGGTGGACCACGAGCTGCTATCAGGATCACAGAAACGCGAGGAGGTTTGTAAATACGACTCTGCTCTTGATATTAGATGTTAAGCTCACCCACCGTACTTCTCGCGCCATCTAGTGAGCGGCGCTTCAACGCATCAACCGTTTGCTACTGGCCAGGCGGTTACCCTACGTTACCGACCGGGCGAAAAATCTACAGGTTTTCTTGTTACCAACCGCTGATGCAAAAGAGATGGGATGATGGTGCCACGAGACACAGACATTATTATTCACATATTCACAAAGTATTGTACCCTACATTTTCTGTTATAAACCTTCGTAAAGCAAAGAACGTATAGTTATTTCATCGGTAAACCCTCAGAGTGAGTGCTTTACATTAGATAAGCACGAATATCAAATCCATGGCATCGATACCTCTTGCCGTTCTCTGCGATCCTGATACAGATCTACAGGCTTTCGAAAATCGCACTGTCTACCATACTTTTGTCGTGAACTTGGTGGACGAGGAGTTGTTATCAGGATCACAGAAACGCGAGGAGGGATGAGGATGGTAATCTACCATGCTATGATGTTGGCGCGAAATTTTGTTCTTTGGCGTAGGTACTCCTAGTCATTTCTGCAATCCTAATACAAATCTATATGATTCATTGGAAAATTGTTATCAGGTTTACAGAAAGGCGATGAGGTACGCAGTGCCAGTCTGCTCCTGCTATGAGATATGCACGAAATTCAAATCCATGGCATCGATACCTCTTGCCGTTCATGCGATCCTGATACAGATCTGTAGGCTTCCGAAGATCGCACTGTCTACCAGACTTTTCTCGTAAAATTGGTGGACGACGAGCTGCTATCAGGATCACAGAAACGCGAGGAGGTTTGCCGATACCACCCTGTTCCTGCTATGAAGCACGAAATTCAAATCTATGGCATCGATACCTCGCCGTTTCTGCGATCCTGATGCAGATCTATAGGCTTCCGAAGATCGCACTGTCTACCAGACTTTCTCGTAAATTGGTGGACGACGAGCTGCTATCAGGATCACAGAACGCGAGGAGGTTTGTAAATACGACTCTGCTCTTGCTATTAGATAAACGCGAATATCAAATCCATGGCATCGATACCTCTTGCCGTTTCTGCGACCCTGATACAGATCTGTAGGCTTCCGAGATCACACTGTCTACCAGACTTTTCTCCTAAAATTGGTGGACGACGAGCTGCTATCAGGATCACAGGAATGCGAGGAGGTTTGCAAATACGACTCTGCTCTGCTATTAGATAAGCACGAATATCAAATCCATGGCATCGATACCTCTTGCCGTTTCTGCGATCCTGATACAGATCTAGCTTCCGAAATCGCACTGTCTACCGACTTCTCGTAAAATTGGTGGACGACGAGCTGCTATCAGGATCACAGGAAACGAGGAGGTTTGCAAATACGACCTGCTCTTGCTATTAGATAAGCACGAATATCAAATCCATGGCATCGATACCTCTTGCCGTTTCTGCGATCCTGATACAGATCTATACGCATCCGAAAATCGCACTGTCTACCGAACCTTCCTCGTAAAATTGGTGGACGACGAGCTGCTATCAGGATCACAGAAACGAGGAGGTTTGTAAATACGACTCCGCTCTGCTATTAGATAACACGAATATCAAATCCATGGCATCGATACCTCTTGCCGTTTCTGCGATCCTGATACAGATCTGTAGGCTTCCGAAGATCGCACTGTCTACCAGACTTCTCGTAAAATTGGTGGACGACGAGCTGCTATCAGGATCACAGAAACGCGAGGAGGTTTGCAAATACGACTGCTCTGCTATTAGATAAGCACGAATTCAAATCCATGGCATCGATACCTCTTGCCGTTTCTGCTGCGATCCTGATACAGATCTGTAGGCTTCCGAAGATCGCACTGTCTACCAGACTTTTCTCCTAAAATTGGTGGACGACGAGCTGCTATCAGGATCACAGAATGCGAGGAGGTTTGTAAATACGACTCTGCTCTGCTATTAGATAAACACGAAATCAAATCCATGGCAT
>CAVLJG010000008.1:94114131-94151894 GCA_963669975.1 Acanthoscelides obtectus | reverse complement strand
GCTCCTGCTATGAGATATGCACGAAATTCAAATCCATGGCATCGATACCTCTTGCCGTTCATGCGATCCTGATACAGATCTGTAGGCTTCCGAAGATCGCACTGTCTACCAGACTTTTCTCGTAAAATTGGTGGACGACGAGCTGCTATCAGGATCACAGAAACGCGAGGAGGTTTGCCGATACCACCCTGCTCCTGCTATGAGATAAGCACGAAATTTAAACTATGGCATCGATCACCTCTTGCCGTTTCTGCGATCCTGATACAGATCTGTAGGCTTCCGAAGACGCACTGTCTACCAACTTTTCTCCTAAAATTGGTGGACGACGAGCTGCTATCAGGATCACAGGAATGCGAGGAGGTTTGCAATACGACTCTGCTCTTGCTATTAGATAAGCACGAATATCAAATCCATGGCATCGATACCTCTTGCCGTTTCTGCGATCCTGATACAGATCTGCAGGCTTCCGAAGATCGCACTGTCTACCAGACTTTTCTCGTAAAATTGGTGGACGACGAGCTGCTATCAGGATCACAGAAACGCGAGGAGGTTTGCCGATACACCCTGCTCCTGCTATGATAAGCACGAAATTAAACCTATGGCATCGATACCTCTTGCCGTTTCTGCGATCCTGATACAGATCTGTAGGCTTCCGAAATCGCACTGTCTACCAGACTTTTCTCGTAAAATTGGTGGACGACGAGCTGCTATCAGGATCACAGAATGCGAGGAGGTTTGCAAATACGACCCTGCTCTTGCTATTAGATAAGCACGAATATCAAATCATGGCATCGATACCTCTTGCCGCTTCTGCGATCCTGATACAGATCTACAGGCTTCCGAAAATCGCACTGTCTACCAGACTTTTTCGTAAATTGGTGGACGACGAGCTGTTCAGGATCACAGAAACGCGAGGAGGTTTGCAAATACGACTCTGCTCTTGCTACTAGATAAGCACGAATATCAAATCCATGGCATCGATACCTCTTGTTGTTTCTGCGATCCTGATACAGATCTGTAGGCTTCCGAAGATCGCACTGTCTACCAGACTTTCTCGTAAAATTGGTGGACGACGAGCTGCTATCAGGATCACAGAAACGCGAGGAGGTTTGCCGATACCACCCTGCTTCTTGCTATGAGATAAGCACGAATATCAAACCATGGCATCGATACCTCTTGCCGTTTCTGCGATCCTGATACAGATCTGTAGGCTTCCGAAGATCGCACTGTCTACCAGACTTTTCTCCTAAAATTGGTGGACGACGAGCTGCTTCAGGATCACAGGAATGCGAGGAGGTTTGCAATACGACCTGCTCTTGCTATAGATAAGCACGAATATCAAATCCATGGCATCGATACCTCTTGTTTCTGCGATCCTGATACAGATCTGTAGGCTTCCGAAGATCGCACTGTCTACCAGACTTTTCTCGTAAAATTGGTGGACGACGAGCTGCTGTCAGGATCACAGGAATGCGAGGAGGTTTGCAAATACGACCCTGCTCTTGCTATTAGATAAACAATATCAAATCCATGGCATCGATACCTCTTGCCGTTTCTGCGATCCTGATACAGATCTGTAGGCTTCCGAAGATCGCACTGTCTACCGACTTCCTCGTAAATTGGTGGACGACGAGCTGCTGTCAGGATCACAGAATGCGAGGAGGTTTGCAAATACGACCCTGCTCTTGCTATAAGATAAGCACGAATATCAAATCCATGTAATCGATACCTCTTGCCGTTCTGCGATCCTGATTACAGATCTGTAGGCTTCCGAAGATCACACTGTCTACCCGCCTTTTGTCGTAAAGTTAGTGGACCGACGAGTTGTTATCAGGATCACACAAACGCGAGGATGTATGAGAATGGCACTCTGTTCCTGCTATGAGATAAGCACAAGTTCAAATCTATAGCATCGATACCACTTGCCGTTTCTGCGATCCTGATACAGATCTGTAGGCTTCCGAAGATCGCACTGTCTACCAGACTTTTCTCCTAAAATTGGTGGACGACGAGCTGCTGTCAGGATCACAGGAATGCGGGATGGTTTGCAAATACGACCCTGCTCTTGCTATTAGATAAGCACGAATATCAAATCCATGGCATCGATACCTCTTCACGTTTCTGCGATCCTGATACAGATCTGTAGGCTTCCGAAGATCACACTGTCTACCAGCCTTTTGTCGTAAAGTTAGTGGACGACGAGTTGTTATCAGGATCACAGAAACGCGAGGAGGTATGAGAATGGCACTCTGTTCCTGCTATGAGATAAGCACAAAACTCAAATCTTGGCATCGATACCTCTTGCCGTTTCTGCGATCCTGATACAGATCTGTAGGCTTCCGAAGATCGCACTGTCTACCAGACTTTTCTCCTAAAATTGGAGGACGACGAGCTGCTATCAGGATCACAGGAATGCGAGGAGGTTTGCAAATACGACTCTGCTCTTGCTATTAGATAAGCACGAATATCAAATCCATGGCATCGATACCTCTTGCCGTTTCTGCGATCCTGATACAGATCTACAGACGTTCGAAAATCGCACTGTCTACCAGACTTTTGTCGTGAAGTTGGTGGACGAGGAGTGTTATCAGGATCACAGAAACGCGAGGAGGGATGGGGATGGTAATCTACCATGCTATGATGTGGGCGCGAAATTTTGATCTTTGGCGTATTTACTCCTAGTCATTTCTGCAATCCTAATACAAATCTATATGATTCATTGGAAAATTGTTATCAGGTTTACAGAAAGGCGATGAGGTACGCAAGTGCCAGTCTGCTCCTGCTATGAGATATGCACGAAATTCAAATCCATGGCATCGATACCACTTGCCGTTTTTGCGATCCTGATACAGATCTGTAGGCTTCCGAAGATCGCACTGTCTACCAGACTTTTCTCCTAAAATTGGTGGACGACGAGCTGCTGTCAGGATCACAGGAATGCGGGATGGTTTGCAAATACGACCCTGCTCTTGCTATTAGATAAGCACGAATTTCAAATCTATGGCATCGATACCACTTGCCGTTTCAGCGATCCTGATACAGATCTGTAGGCTTCCGAAGATCGCACTATCTACCAGACTTTTCTCGTAAAATTGGTGGACGACGAGCTGCAATCAGGCTCACAGAAACGCGAGGAGGTTTGCCGATACCACCCTGCTCCTACTATGAGATAAGCACTAAATTCGAATCTATGGCATCGATACCTCTTGCCGTTTTCTGCGATCCTGATACAGATCTGTAGGCTTCCGAAGATCGCACTGTCTACCAGACTTTTCTCCTGAAATTGGTGGACGACGAGCTGCTATCAGGATCACAGGAATGCGAGGATGTTTGCAAATACGACTCTGCTCTTGATATTAGATAAGCACGAATATCAAATCCATGGCATCGATGCCTCTTGCCGTTTCTGCGATCCTGATACAGATCTAGTGGCTTTCGAAAGTCGCACTGTCTACCAGTCCTTTGTCGTGAAGTTGGTGGACGAGGAGTTGTTATCAGGATCACAGAAACGCGAGGAGGTTTGCGAATACGACTATGCTCATGCTATTAGATAAGCACGAATATCAAATCCATGGCATCGATACCTCTTGCCGTTTCTGCGATCCTGCTACAGATCTGTACGCATCCGAAAATCGCATTGTCTACCGAACCTTCCTCGTAAAATGGTGGACGACGAGCTGCTATCAGGATCACAGAAACGCGAGGAGGTTTGCAAATACGACTCTGCTCTTGCTACTAGATAAGCACGAATGTCAAATCCATGGCATCGATACCTCTTGCGGTTTCTGCGATCCTGATACAGATCTGTAGGCTTCCGAAAATCGCACTGTCTACCAGACTTTTCTCCTAAAATTGGAGGACGACGAGCTGCTGTCAGGATCACAGGAATGCGAGGAGGTTTGCAAATACGACCCTGCTCTTGCTATTAGATAAGCACGAATATCAAATCCATGGCATCGATACATCTTGCCGTTCTTCTGCGATCCTGATACAGATCTATACGCATCCAAAAATCGCACTGTCTACCGAACCTTCCTCGTAAAATTGGTGGACGACGAGCTGCTATCAGGATCACAGAAACGCGAGGAGGTTTGTAAATACGACTCTGCTCTTGCTATTAGATAAACACGAATATCAAATCCATGGCATCGATACCTCTTGCGGTTTCTGCGATCCTGATACAGATCTGTAGGCTTCCGAAGACCGCACTGTCTACCAGACTTTTCTCCTAAAATTGGAGGACGACGAGCTGCTGTCAGGATCACAGGAATGCGAGGAGGTTTGCAAATACGACCCTGCTCTTGCTGTTAGATAAACACGAATATTAAATCCATGGCATCGATACCTCTTGCCGTTTCTGCGATCCCGATACTGATCTATACGCATCCGAAAATCGCACTGTCTACCGAACCTTCCTCGTAAAATTGGTGGACCACGAGCTGCTATCAGGATCACAGAAACGCGAGGAGGTTTGTAAATACGACTCTGCTCTTGATATTAGATGTTAAGCTCACCCACCGTACTTCTCGCGCCATCTAGTGAGCGGCGCTTCAACGCATCAACCGTTTGCTACTGGCCAGGCGGTTACCCTACGTTACCGACCGGGCGAAAAATCTACAGGTTTCTTTGTTACCAACCGCTGATGCAAAAGA
Organism: Acanthoscelides obtectus; assembly: GCA_963669975.1. Taxonomy (NCBI): domain Eukaryota; kingdom Metazoa; phylum Arthropoda; class Insecta; order Coleoptera; family Chrysomelidae; genus Acanthoscelides; species Acanthoscelides obtectus. The sequence goes on along the minus strand of CAVLJG010000008.1, from coordinate 94,147,242 downwards.
GATGGGATGATGGTGCCACGAGACACAGACATTACTATTCACATATTCACAAAGTATTGTACCCTACATTTTCTGTTATAAACCTTCGTAAAGCAAAGAACGTATAGTTATTTCATCGGTAAACCCTCAGAGTGAGTGCTTTACATTAGATAAGCACGAATATCAAATCCATGGCATCGATACCTCTTGCCGTTTCTGCGATCCTGATACAGATCTACAGGCTTTCGAAAATCGCACTGTCTACCAGACTCTTGTCGTGAACTTGGTGGACGAGGAGTTGTTATCAGGATCACAGAAACGCGAGGAGGGATGGGGATGGTAATCTACCATGCTATGATGTTGGCGCGAAATTTTGTTCTTTGGCGTAGGTACTCCTAGTCATTTCTGCAATCCTAATACAAATCTATATGATTCATTGGAAAATTGTTATCAGGTTTACAGAAAGGCGATGAGGTACGCAAGTGCCAGTCTGCTCCTGCTATGAGATAAGCACGAAATTCAAATCTATGGCATCGATACCTCTTGCCGTTTCTGCGATCCTGATACAGATCTGTAGGCTTCCGAAGACCGCACTGTCTACCAGACTTTTCTCGTAAAATTGGTGGACGACGAGCTGCTGTCAGGATCACAGAAACGCGAGGAGGTTTGCCGATACCACCCTGCTACTGCTATGAGATAATCACGAAATTCAAATCTATGGCATCGATACCTCTTGCCGTTTTCTGCGATCCTGATACAGATCTGCAGGCTTCCGAAGATCGCACTGTCTACCAGACTTTTCTCGTAAAATTGGTGGACGACGAGCTGCTGTCAGGATCACAGGAATGCGGGGAGGTTTGCAAATACGACCCTGCTCTTGCTATTAGATAAGCACGAATATCAAATCCATGGCATCGATACCTCTTGCCGTTTCTGCGATCCTGATACAGATCTATACGCGTCCGAAAATCGCACTGTCTACCGAACCTTCCTCGTAAAATTGGTGGACGACGAGCTGCTATCAGGATCACAGAAACGCGAAGAGGTTTGTAAGTACGACTCCGCTCTTGCTATTAGATAAACACGAATATCAAATCCATGGCATCGACACCTCTTGCCGTTTCTGCGATCCTGATACAGATCTGTAGGCTTCCGAAGATCGCACTGTCTACCAGACTTTTCTCGTAAAATTGGTGGACGACGAGCTGCTATCAGTGTCACAGAAACGCGAGGAGGTTTGCCGATACCACCCTGCTTCTGCTATGAGATAAGCACGAAATTCAAATCTATGGCATCGATACCTCTTGCCGTTTCTGCGATCCTGATACAGATCTGTAGGCTTCCGAAGATCGCACTATCTACCAGACTTTCCTCCTAAAATTGGTGGACGACGAGCTGCTATCAGGATCACAGGAATGCGAGGAGGTTTGCAAATACGACTCTGCTCATGCTATTAGATAAGCACGAATATCAAATTCAAGGCATCGATACCTCTTGCCGTTTCTGCGATCCCGATACAGATCTATACGCATCCGAAATCGCACTGTCTACCGAACCTTCCTCGTAAAATTGGTGGACCACGAGCTGCTATCAGGATCACAGAAACGCGAGGAGGTTTGTAAATACGACTCTGCTCTTGATATTAGATGTTAAGCTCACCCACCGTACTTCTCGCGCCATCTAGTGAGCGGCGCTTCAACGCATCAACCGTTTGCTACTGGCCAGGCGGTTACCCTACGTTACCGACCGGGCGAAAAATCTACAGGTTTCTTTGTTACCAACCGCTGATGCAAAAGAGATGGGATGATGGTGCCACGAGACACAGACATTATTATTCACATATTCACAAAGTATTGTACCCTACATTTTCTGTTATAAACCTTCGTAAAGCAAAGAACGTATAGTTATTTCATCGGTAAACCCTCAGAGTGAGTGCTTTACATTAGATAAGCACGAATATCAAATCCATGGCATCGATACCTCTTGCCGTTTCTGCGATCCTGATACAGATCTGTAGGCTTCCGAAGATCGCACTGTCTACCAGACCTTTCTCCTAAAATTGGTGGACGACGAGCTGCTATCAGGATCACAGGAATGCGAGGAGGTTTGCAAATACGACTCTGCTCATGCTATTAGATAAGCACGAATATCAAATCCATGGCATCGATACCTCTCGCCGTTTCTGCGATCCTGATACAGATCTGTAGGCTTCCGAAGATCGCACTGTCTACCAGACTTTTCTCCTAAAATTGGTGGACGACGAGCTGCTATCAGGATCACAGGAATGCGAGGAGGTTTGCAAATACGACTCTGCTCATGCTATTAGGTTAGCACGAATGTCAAATCCATGGCATCGATACCTCTTGCCGTTTCTCTGCGATCCTGATACAGATCTGTAGGCTTCCGAAGATCGCACTGTCTACCAGACCTTTCTCCTAAATTGGTGGACGACGAGCTGCTGTCAGGATCACAGGAATGCGAGGAGGTTTGCAAATACGACCCTGCTCTTGCTATTAGATAAGCACGAATATCAAATCCATGGCATCGATACATCTTGCCGTTTCTGCGATCCTGATACAGATCTATACGCATCCGAAAATCGCACTGTCTACCGAACCTTCCTCGTAAAATTGGTGGACGACGAGCTGCTATCAGGATCACAGAAACGCGAGGAGGTTTGTAAATACGACTGTGCTCTTGCTGTTAGATAAACACGAATATTAAATCCATGGCATCGATATCTCTTGCCGTTTCTGCGATCCTGATACAGATCTATACGCATCCGAAAATCGCACTGTCTACCGAACCTTCCTCGTAAAATTGGTGGACGACGAGCTGCTATCAGGATCACAGGAATGCGAGGAGGTTTGCAAATACGACCCTGCTCTTGCTATTAGATAAGCACGAATATCAAATCCATGGCATCGATACATCTTGCCGTTTCTGCGATCCTGATACAGATCTATACGCATCCGAAAATCGCACTGTCTACCGAACCTTTCTCGTAAAATTGGTGGACGACGAGCTGCTGTCAGGATCACAGGAATGCGAGGAGGTTTGCAAATACGACCCTGCTCTTGCTATTAGATAAGCACGAATATCAAATCCAAGGCATCGATACATCTTGCCGTTTCTGCGATCCTGATACAGATCTGTAGGCTTCCGAAGATCGCACTGTCTACCAGACTTTTCTCCTAAAATTGGTGGACGACGAACTGCTGTCAGGATCACAGGAATGCGAGGAGGTTTGCAAATACGACCCTGCTCTTGCTGTTAGATAAACACGAATATTAAATCCATGGCATCGATACCTCTTGCCGTTTCTGCGATCCCGATACAGATCTATACGCATCCGAAAATCGCACTGTCTACCGAACCTTCCTCGTAAAATTGGTGGACCACGAGCTGCTATCAGGATCACAGAAACGCGAGGAGGTTTGTAAATACGACTCTGCTCTTGATATTAGATGTTAAGCTCACCCACCGTACTTCTCGCGCCATCTAGTGAGCGGCGCTTCAACGCATCAACCGTTTGCTACTGGCCAGGCGGTTACCCTACGTTACCGACCGGGCGAAAAATCTACAGGTTTCTTTGTTACCAACCGCTGATGTAAAAGAGATGGGATGATGGTGCCACGAGACACAGACATTATTATTCACATATTCACAAAGTATTTTACCCTACATTTTCTGTTATAAACCTTCGTAAAGCAAAGAACGTATAGTTATTTCATCGGTAAACCCTCAGAGTGAGTGCTTTACATTAGATAAGCACGAATATCAAATCCATGGCATCGATACCTCTTGCCGTTTCTGCGATCCTGATACAGATCTACAGGCTTTCGAAAATCGCACTGTCTACCAGACTTTTGTCGTGAACTTGGTGGACGAGGAGTTGTTATCAGGATCACAGAAACGCGAGGAGGGATGAGGATGGTAATCTACCATGCTATGATGTTGGCGCGAAATTTTGTTCTTTGGCGTAGGTACTCCTAGTCATTTCTGCAATCCTAATACAAATCTATATGATTCATTGGAAAATTGTTATCAGGTTTACAGAAAGGCGATGAGGTACGCAAGTGCCAGTCTGCTCCTGCTATGAGATATGCACGAAATTCAAATCCATGGCATCGATACCTCTTGCCGTTCATGCGATCCTGATACAGATCTGTAGGCTTCCGAAGATCGCACTGTCTACCAGACTTTTCTCGTGAAATTGGTGGACGACGAGCTGCTATCAGGATCACAGAAACGCGAGGAGGTTTGCCGATACCACCCTGCTCCTGCTATGAGATAAGCACGAAATTTAAACCTATGGCATCGATACCTCTTGCCGTTTCTGCGATCCTGATACAGATCTGTAGGCTTCCGAAGATCGCACTGTCTACCAGACTTTTCTCCTAAAATTGGTGGACGACGAGCTGCTATCAGGATCACAGGAATGCGAGGAGGTTTGCAAATACGACTCTGCTCTTGCTATTAGATAAGCACGAATATCAAATTCATGGCATCGATACCTCTTGCAGTTTCTGCGATCCTGATACAGATCTGCAGGCTTCCGAAGATCGCACTGTCTACCAGACTTTTCTCGTAAAATTGGTGGACGACGAGCTGCTATCAGGGTCACAGAAACGCGAGGAGGTTTGCCGATACCACCCTGCTCCTGCTATGAGATAAGCACGAAATTTAAACCTATGGCATCGATACCTCTTGCCGTTTCTGCGATCCTGGTACAGATCTGTAGGCTTCCGAAGACCGCACTGTCTACCAGACTTTTCTCCTAAAATTGGAGGACGACGAGCTGCTATCAGGATCACAGGAATGCGAGGAGGTTTGCAAATACGACTCTGCTCCTGCTATTAGATAAGCACGAATATCAAATCCATGGCATCGATACCTCTTGCCGTTTCTGCGATCCTGATACAGATCTGCAGGCTTCCGAAGATCGCACTGTCTACCAGACTTTTCTCCTAAAAGTGGTGGACGACGAGCTGCTGTCAGGATCACAGGAATGCGAGGAGGTTTGCAAATACGACCCTGCTCTTGCTATTAGATAAGCACGAATATTAAATCCATGGCATCGATACCTCTTGCCGTTTCTGCGATCCCGATACAGATCTATACGCATCCGAAAATCGCACTGTCTACCGAACCTTCCTCGTAAAATTTGTGGACCACGAGCTGCTATCAGGATCAGAGAAACGCGAGGAGGTTTGTAAATACGACTCTGCTCCTGATATTAGATGTTAAGCTCACCCACCGTACTTCTCGCGCCATCTAGTGAGCGGCGCTTCAACGCATCAACCGTTTGCTACTGGCCAGGCGGTTACCCTACGTTACCGACCGGGCGAAAAATCTACAGGTTTCTTTGTTACCAACCGCTGATGCAAAAGAGATGGGATGATGGTGCCACGAGACACAGACATTATTATTCACATATTCACAAAGTATTGTACCCTACATTTTCTGTTATAAACCTTCGTAAAGCAAAGAACGTATAGTTATTTCATCGGTAAACCCTCAGAGTGAGTGCTTTACATTAGATAAGCACGAATATCAAATCCATGGCATCGATACCTCTTGCCGTTTCTGCGATCCTGATACAGATCTTTACGCATCCGAAAATCGCACTGTCTACCGAACCTTCCTCGTAAAATTGGTGGACGACGAGCTGCTATCAGGATCACAGAAACGCGAGGAGGTTTGTAAATACGACTCTGCTCTTGCTATTAGATAAACACGAATATCAAATCCATGGCATCGATACCTCTTGCCGTTTTCGCGATCCTGATACAGATCTGTAGGCTTCCGAAGATCGCACTGTCTACCAGACTTTTCTCCTAAAATTGGAGGACGACGAGCTGCTATCAGGATCACAGGAATGCGAGGAGGTTTGCAAATACGACTCTGCTCTTGCTATTAGATAAGCACGAATATCAAATCCATGGCATCGATACATCTTGCCGTTTCTGCGATCCTGATACAGATCTGTAGGCTTCCGAAGACCGCACTGTCTACCAGACTTTTCTCCTAAAATTGGAGGACGACGAGCTGCTGTCAGGATCACAGGAATGCGAGGAGGTTTGCAAATACGACCCTGCTCTTGCTATTAGATAAGCACGAATATCAAATCCATGGCATCGATACATCTTGCCGTTTCTGCGATCCTGATACAGATCTATACGCATCCAAAAATCGCACTGTCTACCGAACCTTCCTCGTAAAATTGGTGGACGACGAGCTGCTATCAGGATCACAGAAACGCGAGGAGGTTTGTAAATACGACTCTGCTCTTGCTATTAGATAAACACGAATATCAAATCCATGGCATCGATACCTCTTGCGGTTTCTGCGATCCTGATACAGATCTGTAGGCTTCCGAAGACCGCACTGTCTACCAGACTTTTCTCCTAAAATTGGAGGACGACGAGCTGCTGTCAGGATCACAGGAATGCGAGGAGGTTTGCAAATACGACCCTGCTCTTGCTGTTAGATAAACACGAATATTAAATCCATGGCATCGATACCTCTTGCCGTTTCTGCGATCCCGATACTGATCTATACGCATCCGAAAATCGCACTGTCTACCGAACCTTCCTCGTAAAATTGGTGGACCACGAGCTGCTATCAGGATCACAGAAACGCGAGGAGGTTTGTAAATACGACTCTGCTCTTGATATTAGATGTTAAGCTCACCCACCGTACTTCTCGCGCCATCTAGTGAGCGGCGCTTCAACGCATCAACCGTTTGCTACTGGCCAGGCGGTTACCCTACGTTACCGACCGGGCGAAAAATCTACAGGTTTCTTTGTTACCAACCGCTGATGCAAAAGAGATGGGATGATGGTGCCACGAGACACAGACATTATTATTCACATATTCACAAAGTATTGTACCCTACATTTTCTGTTATAAACCTTCGTAAAGCAAAGAACGTATAGTTATTTCATCGGTAAACCCTCAGAGTGAATGCTTTACATTAGATAAGCACGAATATCAAATCCATGGCATCGATACCTCTTGCCGTTTCTGCGATCCTGATACAGATCTACAGGCTTTCGAAAATCGCACTGTCTACCAGACTTTTGTCGTGAACTTGGTGGACGAGGAGTTGTTATCAGGATCACAGAAACGCGAGGCGGGATGAGGATGGTAATCTACCATGCTATGATGTTGGCGCGAAATTTTGTTCTTTGGCGTAGGTACTCCTAGTCATTTCTGCAATCCTAATACAAATCTATATGATTCATTGGAAAATTGTTATCAGGTTTACAGAAAGGCGATGAGGTACGCAAGTGCCAGTCTGCTCCTGCTATGAGATAAGCACGAAATTCAAATCTATGGCATCGATACCTCTTGCCGTGTCTGCGATCCTGATACAGATCTGTAGGCTTCCGAAGACCGCACTGTCTACCAGACTTTTCTCGTAAAATTGGTGGACGACGAGCTGCTATCAGGATCACAGAAACGCGAGGAGGTTTGCCGATACCACCCTGCTACTGCTATGAGATAATCACGAAATTCAAATCTATGGCATCGATACCTCTTGCCGTTTCTGCGATCCTGATACAGATCTGCAGGCTTCCGAAGATCGCACTGTCTACCAGACTTTTCTCGTAAAATTGGTGGACGACGAGCTGCTGTCAGGATCACAGGAATGCGGGGAGGTTTGCAAATACGACCCTGCTCTTGCTATTAGATAAGCACGAATATCAAATCCATGGCATCGATGCCTCTTGCCGTTTCTGCGATCCTGATACAGATCTATACGCATCCGAAAATCGCACTGTCTACCGAACCTTCCTCGTAAAATTGGTGGACGACGAGCTGCTGTCAGGATCACAGGAATGCGAGGAGGCTTGCAAATACGACCCTGCTCTTGCTATTAGATAAGCACGAATATCAAATCCATGGCATCGATACATCTTGCCGTTTCTGCGATCCTGATACAGATCTGCAGGCTTCCGAAGATCGCACTGTCTACCAGACTTCTCTCCTAAAATTGGTGGACGACGAGCTGCTGTCAGGATCACAGGAATGCGAGGAGGTTTGCAAATACGACCCTGCTCTTGCTATTAGATAAGCACGAATATTAAATCCATGGCATCGATGCCTCTTGCCGTTTCTGCGATCCCGATACAGATCTATACGCATCCGAAAATCGCACTGTCTACCAGTCCTTTGTCGTGAAGTTGGTGGACGAGGGGTTGTTATCAGGATCACAGAAACGCGAGGAGGTTTGCAAATACGACTATGCTCATGCTATTAGATAAGCACGAATATCAAATCCATGGCATCGATACCTCTTGCCGTTTCTGCGATCCTGCTACAGATCTGTACGCATCCGAAAATCGCATTGTCTACCGAACCTTCCTCGTAAAATTGGTGGACGACGAGCTGCTATCAGGGTCACAGAAACGCGAGGAGGTTTGTAAATACGACTCTGCTCTTGCTACTAGATAAGCACGAATATCAAATCCATGGCATCGATACCTCTTGCGGTTTCTGCGATCCTGATACAGATCTGTAGGCTTCCGAAAATCGCACTGTCTACCAGACTTTTCTCCTAAAATTGGAGGACGACGAGCTGCTGTCAGGATCACAGGAATGCGAGGAGGTTTGCAAATACGACCCTGCTCTTGCTATTAGATAAGCACGAATATCAAATCCATGGCATCGATACATCTTGCCGTTTCTGCGATCCTGATACAGATCTATACGCATCCAAAAATCGCACTGTCTACCGAACCTTCCTCGTAAAATTGGTGGACGACGAGCTGCTATCAGGATCACAGAAACGCGAGGAGGTTTGTAAATACGACTCTGCTCTTGCTATTAGATAAACACGAATATCAAATCCATGGCATCGATACCTCTTGCGGTTTCTGCGATCCTGATACAGATCTGTAGGCTTCCGAAGACCGCACTGTCTACCAGACTTTTCTCCTAAAATTGGAGGACGACGAGCTGCTGTCAGGATCACAGGAATGCGAGGAGGTTTGCAAATACGACCCTGCTCTTGCTGTTAGATAAACACGAATATTAAATCCATGGCATCGATACCTCTTGCCGTTTCTGCGATCCCGATACTGATCTATACGCATCCGAAAATCGCACTGTCTACCGAACCTTCCTCGTAAAATTGGTGGACCACGAGCTGCTATCAGGATCACAGAAACGCGAGGAGGTTTGTAAATACGACTCTGCTCTTGATATTAGATAAACACGAATATCAAATCCATGGCATCGATACCTCTTGCCGTTTCTGCGATCCTGATACAGATCTGCAGGCTTCCGAAGATCGCACTGTCTACCAGACTTTTCTCGTAAAATTGGTGGACGACGAGCTGCTGTCAGGATCACAGGAATGCGGGGAGGTTTGCAAATACGACCCTGCTCTTGCTATTAGATAAGCACGAATATCAAATCCATGGCATCGATACCTCTTGCCGTTTCTGCGATCCTGATACAGATCTATACGCATCCGAAAATCGCACTGTCTACCGAACCTTCCTCGTAAAATTGGTGGACGACGAGCTGCTGTCAGGATCACAGGAATGCGAGGAGGTTTGCAAATACGACCCTGCTCTTGCTATTAGATAAGCACGAATATCAAATCCATGGCATCGATACATCTTGCCGTTTCTGCGATCCTGATACAGATCTGCAGGCTTCCGAAGATCGCACTGTCTACCAGACTTCTCTCCTAAAATTGGTGGACGACGAGCTGCTGTCAGGATCACAGGAATGCGAGGAGGTTTGCAAATACGACCCTGCTCTTGCTATTAGATAAGCACGAATATTAAATCCATGGCATCGATACCTCTTGCCGTTTCTGCGATCCCGATACAGATCTATACGCATCCGAAAATCGCACTGTCTACCGAACCTTCCTCGTAAAATTTGTGGACCACGAGCTGCTATCAGGATCACAGAAACGCGAGGAGGTTTGTAAATACGACTCTGCTCCTGATATTAGATGTTAAGCTCACCCACCGTACTTCTCGCGCCATCTAGTGAGCGGCGCTTCAACGCATCAACCGTTTGCTACTGGCCAGGCGGTTACCCTACGTTACCGACCGGGCGAAAAATCTACAGGTTTCTTTGTTACCAACCGCTGATGCAAAAGAGATGGGATGATGGTACCACGAGACACAGACATTATTATTCACATATTCACAAAGTATTGTACCCTACATTTTCTGTTATAAACCTTCGTAAAGCAAAGAACGTATAGTTATTTCATCGGTAAACCCTCAGAGTGAGTGCTTTACATTAGATAAGCACGAATATCAAATCCATGGCATCGATACCTCTTGCCGTTTCTGCGATCCTGATACAGATCTTTACGCATCCGAAAATCGCACTGTCTACCGAACCTTCCTCGTAAAATTGGTGGACGACGAGCTGCTATCAGGATCACAGAAACGCGAAGAGGTTTGTAAGTACGACTCCGCTCTTGCTATTAGATAAACACGAATATCAAATCCATGGCATCGACACCTCTTGCCGTTTCTGCGATCCTGATACAGATCTGTAGGCTTCCGAAGATCGCACTGTCTACCAGACTTTTCTCGTAAAATTGGTGGACGACGAGCTGCTATCAGGATCACAGAAACGCGAGGAGGTTTGCCGATACCACCCTGCTTCTGCTATGAGATAAGCACGAAATTCAAATCTATGGCATCGATACCTCTTGCCGTTTCTGCGATCCTGATACAGATCTGTAGGCTTCCGAAGATCGCACTATCTACCAGACTTTCCTCCTAAAATTGGTGGACGACGAGCTGCTATCAGGACCACAGGAATGCGAGGAGGTTTGCAAATACGACTCTGCTCATGCTATTAGATAAGCACGAATATCAAATTCAAGGCATCGATACCTCTTGCCGTTTCTGCGATCCTAATACAGATCTATACGCATCCGAAAATCGCACTGTCTACCGAACCTTTCTCGTAAAATTGGTGGACGACGAGCTGCTGTCAGGATTACAGGAATGCGAGGAGGTTTGCAAATACGACCCTGCTCTTGCTATTAGATAAGCAAGAATATCAAATCCATGGCATCGATACCTCTTGCCGTTTCTGCGATCCTGATACAGATCTACAGGCTTTCGAAAATCGCACTGTCTACCAGACTTTTGTCGTGAACTTGGTGGACGAGGAGTTGTTATCAGGATCACAGAAACGCGAGGAGGGATGAGGATGGTAATCTACCATGCTATGATGTTGGCGCGAAATTTTGTTCTTTGGCGTAGGTACTCCTAGTCATTTCTGCAATCCGAATACAAATCTATATGATTCATTGGAAAATTGTTATCAGGTTTACAGAAAGGCGATGAGGTACGCAAGTGCCAGTCTGCTCCTGCTATGAGATAAGCACGAAATTCAAATCTATGGCATCGATACCTCTTGCCGTTTCTGCGATCCTGATACAGATCTGTAGGCTTCCGAAGACCGCACTGTCTACCAGACTTTTCTCGTAAAATTGGTGGACGACGAGCTGCTATCAGGATCACAGAAACGCGAGGAGGTTTGCCGATACCACCCTGCTACTGCTATGAGATAATCACGAAATTCAAATCTATGGCATCGATACCTCTTGCCGTTTCTGCGATCCTGATACAGATCTGCAGGCTTCCGAAGATCGCACTGTCTACCAGACTTTTCTCGTAAAATTGGTGGACGACGAGCTGCTGTCAGGATCACAGGAATGCGGGGAGGTTTGCAAATACGACCCTGCTCTTGCTATTAGATGAGCACGAATATCAAATCCATGGCATCGATACCTCTTGCCGTTTCTGCGATCCTGATACAGATCTATACGCATCCGAAAATCGCACTGTCTACCGAACCTTCCTCGTAAAATTGGTGGACGACGAGCTGCTATCAGGATCACAGAAACGCGAAGAGGTTTGTAAGTACGACTCCGCTCTTGCTATTAGATAAACACGAATATCAAATCCATGGCATCGACACCTCTTGCCGTTTCTGCGATCCTGATACAGATCTGTAGGCTTCCGAAGATCGCACTGTCTACCAGACTTTTCTCGTAAAATTGGTGGACGACGAGCTGCTATCAGGATCACAGAAACGCGAGGAGGTTTGCCGATACCACCCTGCTTCTGCTATGAGATAAGCACGAAATTCAAATCTATGGCATCGATACCTCTTGCCGTTTCTGCGATCCTGATACAGATCTGTAGGCTTCCGAAGATCGCACTATCTACCAGACTTTCCTCCTAAAATTGGTGGACGACGAGCTGCTATCAGGATCACAGGAATGCGAGGAGGTTTGCAAATACGACTCTGCTCATGCTATTAGATAAGCACGAATATCAAATTCAAGGCATCGATACCTCTTGCCGTTTCTGCGATCCCGATACAGATCTATACGCATCCGAAAATCGCACTGTCTACCGAACCTTCCTCGTAAAATTGGTGGACCACGAGCTGCTATCAGGATCACAGAAACGCGAGGAGGTTTGTAAATACGACTCTGCTCTTGATATTAGATGTTAAGCTCACCCACCGTACTTCTCGCGCCATCTAGTGAGCGGCGCTTCAACGCATCAGCCGTTTGCTACTGGCCAGGCGGTTACCCTACGTTACCGACCGGGCGAAAAATCTACAGGTTTCTTTGTTACCAACCGCTGATGCAAAAGAGATGGGATGATGGTGCCACGAGACACAGACATTATTATTCACATATTCACAAAGTATTGTACCCTACATTTTCTGTTATAAACCTTCGTAAAGCAAAGAACGTATAGTTATTTCATCGGTAAACCCTCAGAGTGAGTGCTTTACATTAGATAAGCACGAATATCAAATCCATGGCATCGATACCTCCTGCCGTTTCTGCGATCCTGATACAGATCTACAGGCTTTCGAAAATCGCACTGTCTACCAGACTTTTGTCGTGAACTTGGTGGACGAGGAGTTGTTATCAGGATCACAGAAACGCGAGGAGGGATGAGGATGGTAATCTACCATGCTATAATGTTGGCGCGAAATTTTGTTCTTTGGCGTAGGTACTCCTAGTCATTTCTGCAATCCTAATACAAATCTATATGATTCATTGGAAAATTGTTATCAGGTTTACAGAAAGGCGATGAGGTACGCAAGTGCCAGTCTGCTCCTGCTATGAGATATGCACGAAATTCAAATCCATGGCATCGATACCTCTTGCCGTTCATGCGATCCTGATACAGATCTGTAGGCTTCCGAAGATCGCACTGTCTACCAGACTTTTCTCGTAAAATTGGTGGACGACGAGCTGCTATCAGGATCACAGAAACGCGAGGAGGTTTGCCGATACCACCCTGCTCCTGCTATGAGATAAGCACGAAATTTAAACCTATGGCATCGACACCTCTTGCCGTTTCTGCGATCCTGATACAGATCTGTAGGCTTCCGAAGATCGCACTGTCTACCAGACTTTTCTCCTAAAATTGGTGGACGACGAGCTGCTATCAGGATCACAGGAATGCGAGGAGGTTTGCAAATACGACTCTGCTCTTGCTATTAGATAAGCACGAATATCAAATTCATGGCATCGATACCTCTTGCAGTTTCTGCGATCCTGATACAGATCTGCAGGCTTCCGAAGATCGCACTGTCTACCAGACTTTTCTCGTAAAATTGGTGGACGACGAGCTGCTATCAGGATCACAGAAACGCGAGGAGGTTTGCCGATACCACCCTGCTCCTGCTATGAGATAAGCACGAAATTTAAACCTATGGCATCGATACCTCTTGCCGTTTCTGCGATCCTGATACAGATCTGTAGGCTTCTGAAGATCGCACTGTCTACCAGACTTTTCTCCTAAAATTGGTGGACGACGAGCTGCTATCAGGATCACAGGAATGCGAGGAGGTTTTCAAATACGACCCTGCTCTTGCTATTAGATAAGCACGAATATCAAATTCATGGCATCGATACCTCTTGCAGCTTCTGCGATCCTGATACAGATCTACAGGCTTTCGAAAATCGCACTGTCTACCAGACTTTTGTCGTGAAGTTGGTGGACGGCGAGTTGTTACCAGGATCACAGAAACGCGAGGAGGTTTGCAAATACGACTCTGCTCTTGCTACTAGATAAGCACGAATATCAAATCCATGGCATCGATACCTCTTGTTGTTTCTGCGATCCTGATACAGATCTGTAGGCTTCCGAAGATCGCACTGTCTACCAGACTTTTCTCGTAAAATTGGTGGACGACGAGCTGCTATCAGGATCACAGAAACGCGAGGAAGTTTGCCGATACCACCCTGTTCTTGCTATGAGATAAGCACGAAATTCAAACCTATGGCATCGATACCTCTTGCCGTTTCTGCGATCCTGATACAGATCTGTAGGCTTCCGAAGACCGCACTGTCTACCAGACTTTTCTCCTAAAATTGGTGGACGACGAGCTGCTGTCAGGATCACAGGAATGCGAGGAGGTTTGCAAATACGACCCTGCTCTTGCTATAAGATAAGCACGAATATCAAATCCATGGCATCGATACCTCTTGTTGTTTCTGCGATCCTGATACAGATCTGTAGGCTTCCGAAGATCGCACTGTCTACCAGACTTTTCTCGTAAAATTGGTGGACGACGAGCTGCTGTCAGGATCACAGGAATGCAAGGAGGTTTGCAAATACGACCCTGCTCTTGCTATTAGATAAACACGAATATCAAATCCATGGCATCGATACCTCTTGCCGTTTCTGCGATCCTGATACAGATCTGTAGGCTTCCGAAGATCGCATTGTCTACCGAACCTTCCTCGTAAAATTGGTGGACGACGAGCTGCTGTCAGGATCACAGGAATGCGAGGAGGTTTGCAAATACGACCCTGCTCTTGCTATAAGATAAGCACGAATATCAAATCCATGGCATCGATACCTCTTGCCGTTTCTGCGATCCTGATACAGATCTGTAGGCTTCCGAAGATCACACTGTCTACCAGCCTTTTGTCGTAAAGTTAGTGGACGACGAGTTGTTATCAGGATCACACAAACGCGAGGAGGTATGAGAATGGCACTCTGTTCCTGCTATGAGATAAGCACAAAGTTCAAATCTATAGCATCGATACCACTTGCCGTTTCTGCGATCCTGATACAGATCTGTAGGCTTCCGAAGATCGCACTGTCTACCAGACTTTTCTCCTAAAATTGGTGGACGACGAGCTGCTGTCAGGATCACAGGAATGCGGGATGGTTTGCAAATACGACCCTGCTCTTGCTATTAGATAAGCACGAATATCAAATCCATGGCATCGATACCTCTTCACGTTTCTGCGATCCTGATACAGATCTGTAGGCTTCCGAAGATCACACTGTCTACCAGCCTTTTGTCGTAAAGTTAGTGGACGACGAGTTGTTATCAGGATCACAGAAACGCGAGGAGGTATGAGAATGGCACTCTGTTCCTGCTATGAGATAAGCACAAAACTCAAATCTTGGCATCGATACCTCTTGCCGTTTCTGCGATCCTGATACAGATCTGTAGGCTTCCGAAGATCGCACTGTCTACCAGACTTTTCTCCTAAAATTGGAGGACGACGAGCTGCTATCAGGATCACAGGAATGCGAGGAGGTTTGCAAATACGACTCTGCTCTTGCTATTAGATAAGCACGAATATCAAATCCATGGCATCGATACCTCTTGCCGTTTCTGCGATCCTGATACAGATCTACAGACTTTCGAAAATCGCACTGTCTACCAGACTTTTGTCGTGAAGTTGGTGGACGAGGAGTTGTTATCAGGATCACAGAAACGCGAGGAGGGATGGGGATGGTAATCTACCATGCTATGATGTTGGCGCGAAATTTTGATCTTTGGCGTATTTACTCCTAGTCATTTCTGCAATCCTAATACAAATCTATATGATTCATTGGAAAATTGTTATCAGGTTTACAGAAAGGCGATGAGGTACGCAAGTGCCAGTCTGCTCCTGCTATGAGATATGCACGAAATTCAAATCCATGGCATCGATACCACTTGCCGTTTTTGCGATCCTGATACAGATCTGTAGGCTTCCGAAGATCGCACTGTCTACCAGACTTTTCTCCTAAAATTGGTGGACGACGAGCTGCTGTCAGGATCACAGGAATGCGGGATGGTTTGCAAATACGACCCTGCTCTTGCTATTAGATAAGCACGAATTTCAAATCTATGGCATCGATACCACTTGCCGTTTCAGCGATCCTGATACAGATCTGTAGGCTTCCGAAGATCGCACTATCTACCAGACTTTTCTCGTAAAATTGGTGGACGACGAGCTGCAATCAGGCTCACAGAAACGCGAGGAGGTTTGCCGATACCACCCTGCTCCTACTATGAGATAAGCACTAAATTCGAATCTATGGCATCGATACCTCTTGCCGTTTCTGCGATCCTGATACAGATCTGTAGGCTTCCGAAGATCGCACTGTCTACCAGACTTTTCTCCTGAAATTGGTGGACGACGAGCTGCTATCAGGATCACAGGAATGCGAGGATGTTTGCAAATACGACTCTGCTCTTGATATTAGATAAGCACGAATATCAAATCCATGGCATCGATGCCTCTTGCCGTTTCTGCGATCCTGATACAGATCTAGTGGCTTTCGAAAGTCGCACTGTCTACCAGTCCTTTGTCGTGAAGTTGGTGGACGAGGAGTTGTTATCAGGATCACAGAAACGCGAGGAGGTTTGCGAATACGACTATGCTCATGCTATTAGATAAGCACGAATATCAAATCCATGGCATCGATACCTCTTGCCGTTTCTGCGATCCTGCTACAGATCTGTACGCATCCGAAAATCGCATTGTCTACCGAACCTTCCTCGTAAAATTGGTGGACGACGAGCTGCTATCAGGATCACAGAAACGCGAGGAGGTTTGCAAATACGACTCTGCTCTTGCTACTAGATAAGCACGAATGTCAAATCCATGGCATCGATACCTCTTGCGGTTTCTGCGATCCTGATACAGATCTGTAGGCTTCCGAAAATCGCACTGTCTACCAGACTTTTCTCCTAAAATTGGAGGACGACGAGCTGCTGTCAGGATCACAGGAATGCGAGGAGGTTTGCAAATACGACCCTGCTCTTGCTATTAGATAAGCACGAATATCAAATCCATGGCATCGATACATCTTGCCGTTTCTGCGATCCTGATACAGATCTATACGCATCCAAAAATCGCACTGTCTACCGAACCTTCCTCGTAAAATTGGTGGACGACGAGCTGCTATCAGGATCACAGAAACGCGAGGAGGTTTGTAAATACGACTCTGCTCTTGCTATTAGATAAACACGAATATCAAATCCATGGCATCGATACCTCTTGCGGTTTCTGCGATCCTGATACAGATCTGTAGGCTTCCGAAGACCGCACTGTCTACCAGACTTTTCTCCTAAAATTGGAGGACGACGAGCTGCTGTCAGGATCACAGGAATGCGAGGAGGTTTGCAAATACGACCCTGCTCTTGCTGTTAGATAAACACGAATATTAAATCCATGGCATCGATACCTCTTGCCGTTTCTGCGATCCCGATACTGATCTATACGCATCCGAAAATCGCACTGTCTACCGAACCTTCCTCGTAAAATTGGTGGACCACGAGCTGCTATCAGGATCACAGAAACGCGAGGAGGTTTGTAAATACGACTCTGCTCTTGATATTAGATGTTAAGCTCACCCACCGTACTTCTCGCGCCATCTAGTGAGCGGCGCTTCAACGCATCAACCGTTTGCTACTGGCCAGGCGGTTACCCTACGTTACCGACCGGGCGAAAAATCTACAGGTTTCTTTGTTACCAACCGCTGATGCAAAAGAGATGGGATGATGGTGCCACGAGACACAGACATTACTATTCACATATTCACAAAGTATTGTACCCTACATTTTCTGTTATAAACCTTCGTAAAGCAAAGAACGTATAGTTATTTCATCGGTAAACCCTCAGAGTGAGTGCTTTACATTAGATAAGCACGAATATCAAATCCATGGCATCGATACCTCTTGCCGTTTCTGCGATCCTGATACAGATCTACAGGCTTTCGAAAATCGCACTGTCTACCAGACTCTTGTCGTGAACTTGGTGGACGAGGAGTTGTTATCAGGATCACAGAAACGCGAGGAGGGATGGGGATGGTAATCTACCATGCTATGATGTTGGCGCGAAATTTTGTTCTTTGGCGTAGGTACTCCTAGTCATTTCTGCAATCCTAATACAAATCTATATGATTCATTGGAAAATTGTTATCAGGTTTACAGAAAGGCGATGAGGTACGCAAGTGCCAGTCTGCTCCTGCTATGAGATAAGCACGAAATTCAAATCTATGGCATCGATACCTCTTGCCGTTTCTGCGATCCTGATACAGATCTGTAGGCTTCCGAAGACCGCACTGTCTACCAGACTTTTCTCGTAAAATTGGTGGACGACGAGCTGCTGTCAGGATCACAGAAACGCGAGGAGGTTTGCCGATACCACCCTGCTACTGCTATGAGATAATCACGAAATTCAAATCTATGGCATCGATACCTCTTGCCGTTTCTGCGATCCTGATACAGATCTGCAGGCTTCCGAAGATCGCACTGTCTACCAGACTTTTCTCGTAAAATTGGTGGACGACGAGCTGCTGTCAGGATCACAGGAATGCGGGGAGGTTTGCAAATACGACCCTGCTCTTGCTATTAGATAAGCACGAATATCAAATCCATGGCATCGATACCTCTTGCCGTTTCTGCGATCCTGATACAGATCTATACGCGTCCGAAAATCGCACTGTCTACCGAACCTTCCTCGTAAAATTGGTGGACGACGAGCTGCTATCAGGATCACAGAAACGCGAAGAGGTTTGTAAGTACGACTCCGCTCTTGCTATTAGATAAACACGAATATCAAATCCATGGCATCGACACCTCTTGCCGTTTCTGCGATCCTGATACAGATCTGTAGGCTTCCGAAGATCGCACTGTCTACCAGACTTTTCTCGTAAAATTGGTGGACGACGAGCTGCTATCAGTGTCACAGAAACGCGAGGAGGTTTGCCGATACCACCCTGCTTCTGCTATGAGATAAGCACGAAATTCAAATCTATGGCATCGATACCTCTTGCCGTTTCTGCGATCCTGATACAGATCTGTAGGCTTCCGAAGATCGCACTATCTACCAGACTTTCCTCCTAAAATTGGTGGACGACGAGCTGCTATCAGGATCACAGGAATGCGAGGAGGTTTGCAAATACGACTCTGCTCATGCTATTAGATAAGCACGAATATCAAATTCAAGGCATCGATACCTCTTGCCGTTTCTGCGATCCCGATACAGATCTATACGCATCCGAAAATCGCACTGTCTACCGAACCTTCCTCGTAAAATTGGTGGACCACGAGCTGCTATCAGGATCACAGAAACGCGAGGAGGTTTGTAAATACGACTCTGCTCTTGATATTAGATGTTAAGCTCACCCACCGTACTTCTCGCGCCATCTAGTGAGCGGCGCTTCAACGCATCAACCGTTTGCTACTGGCCAGGCGGTTACCCTACGTTACCGACCGGGCGAAAAATCTACAGGTTTCTTTGTTACCAACCGCTGATGCAAAAGAGATGGGATGATGGTGCCACGAGACACAGACATTATTATTCACATATTCACAAAGTATTGTACCCTACATTTTCTGTTATAAACCTTCGTAAGCAAAGAACGTATAGTTATTTCATCGGTAAACCCTCAGAGTGAGTGCTTTACATTAGATAAGCACGAATATCAAATCCATGGCATCGATACCTCTTGCCGTTTCTGCGATCCTGATACAGATCTGTAGGCTTCCGAAGATCGCACTGTCTACCAGACCTTTCTCCTAAAATTGGTGGACGACGAGCTGCTATCAGGATCACAGGAATGCGAGGAGGTTTGCAAATACGACTCTGCTCATGCTATTAGATAAGCACGAATATCAAATCCATGGCATCGATACCTCTCGCCGTTTCTGCGATCCTGATACAGATCTGTAGGCTTCCGAAGATCGCACTGTCTACCAGACTTTTCTCCTAAAATTGGTGGACGACGAGCTGCTATCAGGATCACAGGAATGCGAGGAGGTTTGCAAATACGACTCTGCTCATGCTATTAGGTAAGCACGAATATCAAATCCATGGCATCGATACCTCTTGCCGTTTCTGCGATCCTGATACAGATCTGTAGGCTTCCGAAGATCGCACTGTCTACCAGACCTTTCTCCTAAATTGGTGGACGACGAGCTGCTGTCAGGATCACAGGAATGCGAGGAGGTTTGCAAATACGACCCTGCTCTTGCTATTAGATAAGCACGAATATCAAATCCATGGCATCGATACATCTTGCCGTTTCTGCGATCCTGATACAGATCTATACGCATCCGAAAATCGCACTGTCTACCGAACCTTCCTCGTAAAATTGGTGGACGACGAGCTGCTATCAGGATCACAGAAACGCGAGGAGGTTTGTAAATACGACTGTGCTCTTGCTGTTAGATAAACACGAATATTAAATCCATGGCATCGATATCTCTTGCCGTTTCTGCGATCCTGATACAGATCTATACGCATCCGAAAATCGCACTGTCTACCGAACCTTCCTCGTAAAATTGGTGGACGACGAGCTGCTATCAGGATCACAGGAATGCGAGGAGGTTTGCAAATACGACCCTGCTCTTGCTATTAGATAAGCACGAATATCAAATCCATGGCATCGATACATCTTGCCGTTTCTGCGATCCTGATACAGATCTATACGCATCCGAAAATCGCACTGTCTACCGAACCTTTCTCGTAAAATTGGTGGACGACGAGCTGCTGTCAGGATCACAGGAATGCGAGGAGGTTTGCAAATACGACCCTGCTCTTGCTATTAGATAAGCACGAATATCAAATCCAAGGCATCGATACATCTTGCCGTTTCTGCGATCCTGATACAGATCTGTAGGCTTCCGAAGATCGCACTGTCTACCAGACTTTTCTCCTAAAATTGGTGGACGACGAACTGCTGTCAGGATCACAGGAATGCGAGGAGGTTTGCAAATACGACCCTGCTCTTGCTGTTAGATAAACACGAATATTAAATCCATGGCATCGATACCTCTTGCCGTTTCTGCGATCCCGATACAGATCTATACGCATCCGAAAATCGCACTGTCTACCGAACCTTCCTCGTAAAATTGGTGGACCACGAGCTGCTATCAGGATCACAGAAACGCGAGGAGGTTTGTAAATACGACTCTGCTCTTGATATTAGATGTTAAGCTCACCCACCGTACTTCTCGCGCCATCTAGTGAGCGGCGCTTCAACGCATCAACCGTTTGCTACTGGCCAGGCGGTTACCCTACGTTACCGACCGGGCGAAAAATCTACAGGTTTCTTTGTTACCAACCGCTGATGTAAAAGAGATGGGATGATGGTGCCACGAGACACAGACATTATTATTCACATATTCACAAAGTATTTTACCCTACATTTTCTGTTATAAACCTTCGTAAAGCAAAGAACGTATAGTTATTTCATCGGTAAACCCTCAGAGTGAGTGCTTTACATTAGATAAGCACGAATATCAAATCCATGGCATCGATACCTCTTGCCGTTTCTGCGATCCTGATACAGATCTACAGGCTTTCGAAAATCGCACTGTCTACCAGACTTTTGTCGTGAACTTGGTGGACGAGGAGTTGTTATCAGGATCACAGAAACGCGAGGAGGGATGAGGATGGTAATCTACCATGCTATGATGTTGGCGCGAAATTTTGTTCTTTGGCGTAGGTACTCCTAGTCATTTCTGCAATCCTAATACAAATCTATATGATTCATTGGAAAATTGTTATCAGGTTTACAGAAAGGCGATGAGGTACGCAAGTGCCAGTCTGCTCCTGCTATGAGATATGCACGAAATTCAAATCCATGGCATCGATACCTCTTGCCGTTCATGCGATCCTGATACAGATCTGTAGGCTTCCGAAGATCGCACTGTCTACCAGACTTTTCTCGTGAAATTGGTGGACGACGAGCTGCTATCAGGATCACAGAAACGCGAGGAGGTTTGCCGATACCACCCTGCTCCTGCTATGAGATAAGCACGAAATTTAAACCTATGGCATCGATACCTCTTGCCGTTTCTGCGATCCTGATACAGATCTGTAGGCTTCCGAAGATCGCACTATCTACCAGACTTTTCTCCTAAAATTGGTGGACGACGAGCTGCTATCAGGATCACAGGAATGCGAGGAGGTTTGCAAATACGACTCTGCTCTTGCTATTAGATAAGCACGAATATCAAATTCATGGCATCGATACCTCTTGCAGTTTCTGCGATCCTGATACAGATCTGCAGGCTTCCGAAGATCGCACTGTCTACCAGACTTTTCTCGTAATATTGGTGGACGACGAGCTGCTATCAGGGTCACAGAAACGCGAGGAGGTTTGCCGATACCACCCTGCTCCTGCTATGAGATAAGCACGAAATTTAAACCTATGGCATCGATACCTCTTGCCGTTTCTGCGATCCTGGTACAGATCTGTAGGCTTCCGAAGACCGCACTGTCTACCAGACTTTTCTCCTAAAATTGGAGGACGACGAGCTGCTATCAGGATCACAGGAATGCGAGGAGGTTTGCAAATACGACTCTGCTCCTGCTATTAGATAAGCACGAATATCAAATCCATGGCATCGATACCTCTTGCCGTTTCTGCGATCCTGATACAGATCTGCAGGCTTCCGAAGATCGCACTGTCTACCAGACTTTTCTCCTAAAATTGGTGGACGACGAGCTGCTGTCAGGATCACAGGAATGCGAGGAGGTTTGCAAATACGACCCTGCTCTTGCTATTAGATAAGCACGAATATTAAATCCATGGCATCGATACCTCTTGCCGTTTCTGCGATCCCGATACAGATCTATACGCATCCGAAAATCGCACTGTCTACCGAACCTTCCTCGTAAAATTTGTGGACCACGAGCTGCTATCAGGATCACAGAAACGCGAGGAGGTTTGTAAATACGACTCTGCTCCTGATATTAGATGTTAAGCTCACCCACCGTACTTCTCGCGCCATCTAGTGAGCGGCGCTTCAACGCATCAACCGTTTGCTACTGGCCAGGCGGTTACCCTACGTTACCGACCGGGCGAAAAATCTACAGGTTTCTTTGTTACCAACCGCTGATGCAAAAGAGATGGGATGATGGTGCCACGAGACACAGACATTATTATTCACATATTCACAAAGTATTGTACCCTACATTTTCTGTTATAAACCTTCGTAAAGCAAAGAACGTATAGTTATTTCATCGGTAAACCCTCAGAGTGAGTGCTTTACATTAGATAAGCACGAATATCAAATCCATGGCATCGATACCTCTTGCCGTTTCTGCGATCCTGATACAGATCTTTACGCATCCGAAAATCGCACTGTCTACCGAACCTTCCTCGTAAAATTGGTGGACGACGAGCTGCTATCAGGATCACAGAAACGCGAGGAGGTTTGTAAATACGACTCTGCTCTTGCTATTAGATAAACACGAATATCAAATCCATGGCATCGATACCTCTTGCCGTTTTCGCGATCCTGATACAGATCTGTAGGCTTCCGAAGATCGCACTGTCTACCAGACTTTTCTCCTAAAATTGGAGGACGACGAGCTGCTATCAGGATCACAGGAATGCGAGGAGGTTTGCAAATACGACTCTGCTCTTGCTATTAGATAAGCACGAATATCAAATCCATGGCATCGATACATCTTGCCGTTTCTGCGATCCTGATACAGATCTATACGCATCCGAAAATCGCACTGTCTACCGAACCTTCCTCGTAAAATTGGTGGACGACGAGCTGCTATCAGGATCACAGAAACGCGAGGAGGTTTGTAAATACGACTGTGCTCTTGCTGTTAGATAAACACGAATATTAAATCCATGGCATCGATATCTCTTGCCGTTTCTGCGATCCTGATACAGATCTATACGCATCTGAAAATCGCACTGTCTACCGAACCCTCCTCGTAAAATTGGTGGTCGACGAGCTGCTATCAGGATCACAGAAACGCGAGGAGGTTTGTAAATACGACTCTGCTCTTGCTATTAGATAAACGCGAATATCAAATCCATGGCATCGATACCTCTTGCCGTTTCTGCGATCCTGATACAGATCTACAGGCTTTCGAAAATCGCACTGTCTACCAGACTTTTGTCGTGAACTTGGTGGACGAGGAGTTGTTATCAGGATCACAGAAACGCGAGGAGGGATGAGGAGGGCACTCTGCTCCTGCTATGAGATAAGCACAAAATTCAAACCTATGGCATCGATACCTCTTGCCGTTGCTGCGATCCTGATACAGATCTATACGCATCCGAAAATCGCACTGTCTACCGAACCTTTCTCGTAAAATTGGTGGACGACGAGCTGCTATCAGGATCACAGAAACGCGAGAAGGTTTGTAAATACGACTCTGCTCTTGCTATTAGATAGACGCGAATATCAAATCCATGGCATCGATACCTCCTGCCGTTTCTGCGACCCTGATACAGATCTGTAGGCTTCCGAAGATCGCACTGTCTACCAGACTTTTCTCCTAAAATTGGTGGACGACGAGCTGCTATCAGGATCACAGGAATGCGAGGAGGTTTGCAAATACGACTCTGCTCATGCTATTAGGTAAGCACGAATATCAAATCCATGGCATCGATACCTCTTGCCGTTTCTGCGATCCTGATACAGATCTGTAGGCTTCCGAAGATCGCACTGTCTACCAGACCTTTCTCCTAAAATTGGTGGACGACGAGCTGCTATCAGGATCACAGGAATGCGAGGAGGTTTGCAAATACGACTCTGCTCATGCTACTAGATAAGCACGAATATCAAATCCATGGCATCGATACCTCTCGCCGTTTCTGCGATCCTGATACAGATCTGTAGGCTTCCGAAGATCGCACTGTCTACCAGACTTTTCTCCTAAAATTGGTGTACGTCGAGCTGCTATCAGGATCACAGGAATGCGAGGAGGTTTGCAAATACGACTCTGCTCATGCTATTAGGTAAGCACGAATATCAAATCCATGGCATCGATACCTCTTGCCGTTTCTGCGATCCTGATACAGATCTGTAGGCTTCCGAAGATCGCACTGTCTACCAGACCTTTCTCCTAAAATTGGTGGACGACGAGCTGCTGTCAGGATCACAGGAATGCGAGGAGGTTTGCAAATACGACCCTGCTCTTGCTATTAGATAAGCACGAATATCAAATCCATGGCATCGATACATCTTGCCGTTTCTGCGATCCTGATACAGATCTATACGCATCCGAAAATCGCACTGTCTACCGAACCTTCCTCGTAAAATTGGTGGACGACGAGCTGCTATCAGGATCACAGAAACGCGAGGAGGTTTGTAAATACGACTGTGCTCTTGCTGTTAGATAAACACGAATATTAAATCCATGGCATCGATATCTCTTGCCGTTTCTGCGATCCTGATACAGATCTACAGGCTTTCGAAAATCGCACTGTCTACCGAACCCTCCTCGTAAAATTGGTGGACGACGAGCTGCTATCAGGATCACAGAAACGCGAGGAGGTTTGTAAATACGACTCTGCTCTTGCTATTAGATAAACACGAATATCAAATCCATGGCATCGATACCTCTTGCCGTTTCTGCGACCCTGATACAGATCTGTAGGCTTCCGAAGATCGCACTGTCTACCAGACTTTTCTCCTAAAATTGGTGGACGACGAGCTGCTATCAGGATCACAGGAATGCGAGGAGGTTTGCAAATACGACTCTGCTCATGCTATTAGGTAAGCACGAATATCAAATCCATGGCATCGACACCTCTTGCCGTTTCTGCGATCCTGATACAGATCTGTAGGCTTCCGAAGATCGCACTATCTACCAGACTTTCCTCCTAAAATTGGTGGACGACGAGCTGCTATCAGGATCACAGGAATGCGAGGAGGTTTGCAAATACGACTCTGCTCATGCTATTAGATAAGCACGAATATCAAATTCAAGGCATCGATACCTCTTGCCGTTTCTGCGATCCTAATACAGATCTATACGCATCCGAAAATCGCACTGTCTACCGAACCTTTCTCGTAAAATTGGTGGACGACGAGCTGCTGTCAGGATCACAGGAATGCGGGGAGGTTTGCAAATACGACCCTGCTCTTGCTATTAGATAAGCACGAACATCAAATCCATGGCATCGATACATCTTGCCGTTTCTGCGATCCTGATACAGATCTGCAGGCTTCCGAAGATCGCACTGTCTGCCAGACTTTTCTCCTAAAATTGGTGGACGACGAGCTGCTGTCAGGATCACAGGAATGCGAGGAGGTTTGCAAATACGACCCTGCTCTTGCTATTAGATAAGCACGAATATTAAATCCATGGCATCGATACCTCTTGCCGTTTCTGCGATCCCGATACAGATCTATACGCATCCGAAAATCGCACTGTCTACCGAACCTTCCTCGTAAAATTTGTGGACCACGAGCTGCTATCAGGATCACAGAAACGCGAGGAGGTTTGTAAATACGACTCTGCTCCTGATATTAGATGTTAAGCTCACCCACCGTACTTCTCGCGCCATCTAGTGAGCGGCGCTTCAACGCATCAACCGTTTGCTACTGGCCAGGCGGTTACCCTACGTTACCGACCGGGCGAAAAATCTACAGGTTTCTTTGTTACCAACCGCTGATGCAAAAGAGATGGGATGATGGTGCCACGAGACACAGACATTATTATTCACATATTCACAAAGTATTGTACCCTACATTTTCTGTTATAAACCTTCGTAAAGCAAAGAACGTATAGTTATTTCATCGGTAAACCCTCAGAGTGAGTGCTTTACATTAGATAAGCACGAATATCAAATCCATGGCATCGATACCTCTTGCCGTTTCTGCGATCCTGATACAGATCTTTACGCATCCGAAAATCGCACTGTCTACCGAACCTTCCTCGTAAAATTGGTGGACGACGAGCTGCTATCAGGATCACAGAAACGCGAGGAGGTTTGTAAATACGACTCTGCTCTTGCTATTAGATAAACACGAATATCACATCCATGGCATCGATACCTCTTGCCGTTTTCGCGATCCTGATACAGATCTGTAGGCTTCCGAAGATCGCACTGTCTACCAGACCTTTCTCCCAAAATTGGAGGACGACGAGCTGCTATCAGGATCACAGGAATGCGAGGAGGTTTGCAAATACGACTCTGCTCTTGCTATTAGATAAGCACGAATATCAAATCCATGGCATCGATACCTCTTGCCGTTTCTGCGATCCTGATACAGATCTACAGGCTTTCGAAAATCGCACTGTCTACCAGACTTTTGTCGTGAACTTGGTGGACGAGGAGTTGTTATCAGGATCACAGAAACGCGAGGAGGGATGAGGAGGGCACTCTGCTCCTGCTATGATATAAGCACAAAATTCAAACCTATGGCATCGATACCTCTTGCCGTTGCTGCGATCCTGATACAGATCTATACGCATCCGAAAATCGCACTGTCTACCGAACCTTTCTCGTAAAATTGGTGGACGACGAGCTGCTATCAGGATCACAGAAACGCGAGAAGGTTTGTAAATACGACTCTGCTCTTGCTATTAGATAAACGCGGATATCAAATCCATGGCATCGATACCTCCTGCCGTTTCTGCGACCCTGATACAGATCTGTAGGCTTCCGAAGATCGCACTGTCTACCAGACTTTTCTCCTAAAATTGGTGGACGACGAGCTGCTATCAGGATCACAGGAATGCGAGGAGGTTTGCAAATACGACTCTGCTCATGCTATTAGGTAAGCACGAATATCAAATCCATGGCATCGATACCTCTCGCCGTTTCTGCGATCCTGATACAGATCTGTAGGCTTCCGAAGATCGCACTGTCTACCAGACCTTTCTCCTAAAATTGGTGGACGACGAGCTGCTGTCAGGATCACAGGAATGCGAGGAGGTTTGCAAATACGACCCTGCTCTTGCTATTAGATAAGCACGAATATCAAATCCATGGCATCGATATCTCTTGCCGTTTCTGCGATCCTGATACAGATCTATACGCATCTGAAAATCGCACTGTCTACCGAACCCTCCTCGTAAAATTGGTGGACGACGAGCTGCTATCAGGATCACAGAAACGCGAGGAGGTTTGTAAATACGACTCTGCTCTTGCTATTAGATAAACACGAATATCAAATCCATGGCATCGATACCTCTTGCCGTTTCTGCGACCCTGATACAGATCTGTAGGCTTCCGGAGATCGCACTGTCTACCAGACTTTTCTCCTAAAATTGGTGGACGACGAGCTGCTATCAGGATCACAGGAATGCGAGGAGGTTTGCAAATACGACTCTGCTCATGCTATTAGGTAAGCACGAATATCAAATCCATGGCATCGACACCTCTTGCCGTTTCTGCGATCCTGATACAGATCTGTAGGCTTCCGAAGATCGCACTGTCTACCAGACTTTTCTCGTAAAATTGGTGGACGACGAGCTGCTATCAGGATCACAGAAACGCTAGGAGGTTTGCCGATACCACCCTGCTTCTGCTATGAGATAAGCACGAAATTCAAATCTATGGCATCGATACCTCTTGCCGTTTCTGCGATCCTGATACAGATCTGTAGGCTTCCGAAGATCGCACTATCTACCAGACTTTCCTCCTAAAATTGGTGGACGACGAGCTGCTATCAGGATCACAGGAATGCGAGGAGGTTTGCAAATACGACTCTGCTCATGCTATTAGATAAGCACGAATATCAAATTCAAGGCATCGATACCTCTTGCCGTTTCTGCGATCCTAATACAGATCTATACGCATCCGAAAATCGCACTGTCTACCGAACCTTTCTCGTAAAATTGGTGGACGACGAGCTGCTGTCAGGATCACAGGAATGCGGGGAGGTTTGCAAATACGACCCTGCTCTTGCTATTAGATAAGCACGAACATCAAATCCATGGCATCGATACATCTTGCCGTTTCTGCGATCCTGATACAGATCTGCAGGCTTCCGAAGATCGCACTGTCTGCCAGACTTTTCTCCTAAAATTGGTGGACGACGAGCTGCTGTCAGGATCACAGGAATGCGAGGAGGTTTGCAAATACGACCCTGCTCTTGCTATTAGATAAGCACGAATATTAAATCCATGGCATCGATACCTCTTGCCGTTTCTGCGATCCCGATACAGATCTATACGCATCCGAAAATCGCACTGTCTACCGAACCTTCCTCGTAAAATTTGTGGACCACGAGCTGCTATCGGGATCACAGAAACGCGAGGAGGTTTGTAAATACGACTCTGCTCCTGATATTAGATGTTAAGCTCACCCACCGTACTTCTCGCGCCATCTAGTGAGCGGCGCTTCAACGCATCAACCGTTTGCTACTGGCCAGGCGGTTACCCTACGTTACCGACCGGGCGAAAAATCTACAGGTTTCTTTGTTACCAACCGCTGATGCAAAAGAGATGGGATGATGGTGCCACGAGACACAGACATTATTATTCACATATTCACAAAGTATTGTACCCTACATTTTCTGTTATAAACCTTCGTAAAGCAAAGAACGTATAGTTATTTCATCGGTAAACCCTCAGAGTGAGTGCTTTACATTAGATAAGCACGAATATCAAATCCATGGCATCGATACCTCTTGCCGTTTCTGCGATCCTGATACAGATCTTTACGCATCCGAAAATCGCACTGTCTACCGAACCTTCCTCGTAAAATTGGTGGACGACGAGCTGCTATCAGGATCACAGAAACGCGAGGAGGTTTGTAAATACGACTCTGCTCTTGCTATTAGATAAACACGAATATCACATCCATGGCATCGATACCTCTTGCCGTTTTCGCGATCCTGATACAGATCTGTAGGCTTCCGAAGATCGCACTGTCTACCAGACCTTTCTCCCAAAATTGGAGGACGACGAGCTGCTATCAGGATCACAGGAATGCGAGGAGGTTTGCAAATACGACTCTGCTCTTGCTATTAGATAAGCACGAATATCAAATCCATGGCATCGATACCTCTTGCCGTTTCTGCGATCCTGATACAGATCTACAGGCTTTCGAAAATCGCACTGTCTACCAGACTTTTGTCGTGAACTTGGTGGACGAGGAGTTGTTATCAGGATCACAGAAACGCGAGGAGGGATGAGGAGGGCACTCTGCTCCTGCTATGATATAAGCACAAAATTCAAACCTATGGCATCGATACCTCTTGCCGTTGCTGCGATCCTGATACAGATCTATACGCATCCGAAAATCGCACTGTCTACCGAACCTTTCTCGTAAAATTGGTGGACGACGAGCTGCTATCAGGATCACAGAAACGCGAGAAGGTTTGTAAATACGACTCTGCTCTTGCTATTAGATAAACGCGGATATCAAATCCATGGCATCGATACCTCCTGCCGTTTCTGCGACCTGATACAGATCTGTAGGCTTCCGAAGATCGCACTGTCTACCAGACTTTTCTCCTAAAATTGGTGGACGACGAGCTGCTATCAGGATCACAGGAATGCGAGGAGGTTTGCAAATACGACTCTGCTCATGCTATTCGGTAAGCACGAATATCAAATCCATGGCATCGATACCTCTCGCCGTTTCTGCGATCCTGATACAGATCTGTAGGCTTCCGAAGATCGCACTGTCTACCAGACCTTTCTCCTAAAATTGGTGGACGACGAGCTGCTGTCAGGATCACAGGAATGCGAGGAGGTTTGCAAATACGACCCTGCTCTTGCTATTAGATAAGCACGAATATCAAATCCATGGCATCGATATCTCTTGCCGTTTCTGCGATCCTGATACAGATCTATACGCATCTGAAAATCGCACTGTCTACCGAACCCTCCTCGTAAAATTGGTGGACGACGAGCTGCTATCAGGATCACAGAAACGCGAGGAGGTTTGTAAATACGACTCTGCTCTTGCTATTAGATAAACACGAATATCAAATCCATGGCATCGATACCTCTTGCCGTTTCTGCGACCCTGATACAGATCTGTAGGCTTCCGAGATCGCACTGTCTACCAGACTTTTCTCCTAAAATTGGTGGACGACGAGCTGCTATCAGGATCACAGGAATGCGAGGAGGTTTGCAAATACGACTCTGCTCATGCTATTAGGTAAGCACGAATATCAAATCCATGGCATCGACAACCTCTTGCCGTTTCTGCGATCCTGATACAGATCTGTAGGCTTCCGAAGATCGCACTGTCTACCAGACTTTTCTCGTAAAATGGTGGACGACGAGCTGCTATCAGGATCACAGAAACGCTAGGAGGTTTGCCGATACACCCTGCTTCTGCTATGAGATAAGCACGAAATTCAAATCTATGGCATCGATACCTCTTGCCGTTCTGCGATCCTGATACAGATCTGTAGGCTTCCGAAGATCGCACTATCTACCAGACTTTCCTCCTAAAATTGGTGGACGACGAGCTGCTATCAGGATCACAGGAATGCGAGGAGGTTTGCAAATACGACTCTGCTCATGCTATTTAGATAAGCACGAATATCAAATTCAAGGCATCGATACCTCTTGCCGTTCTGCGATCCTAATACAGATCTTATACGCATCCGAAAATCGCACTGTCTACCGAACCTTTCTCGTAAAATTGGTGGACGACGAGCTGCTGTCAGGATCACAGGAATGCGGGGAGGTTTGCAAATACGGACCCTGCTCTTGCTATTAAATAAGCACGAACATCAAATCCATGGCATCGATACATCTTGCCGTTTCTGACGATCCTGATACAGATCTGCAGGATTCCGAAGATCGCCACTGTCTGCCAGACTTTTCTCCTAAAATTGGTGGACGACGAGCTGCTGTCAGGATCACAGGAATGCGAGGAGGTTTGCAAATACGAACATGCCTCCTTGCTATTAGATAAGCACCGAATATTAAATCCATGGCATCGATACCTCTTGCCGGTTTCTGCGATCCCGGATACATATCCTATACGCATCCGAAATCGCACTGTCTACCGACCTTCCTCGTAAATTTTGTTGTTGTGGACACGAGCTGCTATCATGATACACAGAAAACGCGAGGATGGTTTGTAAATACGACTCTGCCTCCTGATATTAGATTGTTAAACTCACCCACCGTACTTCTCGGCGCCATCTAGTGAGCGGCGCTTCAACCGCATCAACCGTTGTGCTACTGGCCAGGGCGGTTACCCTACGTTACCGACCGGGCGAAAAATCTACAGGTTTTCTGTTGTTACCAACCGCTGATGCAAAAGAGATGGGATGATGGTGCCACTAGACACAGACATTATTATTCACAATATTCACAAAAGGTATTGTACCCGACATTTTCTGTTATAAACCTTCGTAAAGCAAAAAACGTATATTTATTTCTCGGTAAACCCTCAGAGTGATTGCTTACATTAGATAAGGCACGAATATCAAATCCATGGCATCGATACCTCTTGCCGTTTCTGCGATCCTGATACAGATCTTACGCATCCGAAAATCGCACTGTCTACCGAACCTTCCTCGTAAAATTGGTGGACGACGAGCGCTATCAGGATCACAGAAACGCGAGGAGGTTTGTAAATACGACTCTGCTCTTGCTATAGATAAACACGAATATCAAATCCATGGCATCGATACCTTCTTGCGTTTTCGCGATCCTGATACAGATCTGTAGGCTTCCGAGATCGCACTGTCTACCAGACTTTCTCCCAAAATTGGAGGACGACGAGCTGCTATCAGGATCACAGGAATGCGAGGAGGTTTGCAAATATGACTCTGCTCTTGCTATTAGATAAGCACGATATCAAATCCATGGCATCGATAACATCTTGCCGTTTCTGCGATCCTGATACAGATCTATACGCATCCGAAAATCGCACGTCTACCGAACTTCCTCGTAAAATTGGTGGTACGACGAGCTGCTATCAGGATCACAGAAACGCGAGGAGGTTTGTAAATACGATTGTGCTCTTGCTGTTAGATAAACACGAATATTAACTCCCATGGCATCGTATCTCTTGCCGTTTCTTGCTGCATCCTGATACAGATCTATACGCATCCGAAAATCGCACGGTTACCGAACTCCTCCCGAAAATTGGTGGACGACGAGCTGCTATCAGG
>CAVLJG010000008.1:94090583-94113631 GCA_963669975.1 Acanthoscelides obtectus | reverse complement strand
CAAATACGACTCTGCTCTTGCTATTAGATAAGCCCGAATATCAAATCCATGGCATCGATACATCTTGCCGTTTCTGCGATCCTGATACAGATCTACAGGCTTCGAAAATCGCACTGTCTACCAGACTTTTGTCGTGAAGTTGGTGGACGAGGAGTTGTTATCAGGATCACAGGAACGCGAGGAGGTTTGCAAATACGACTATGCTCTTGCTATTAGATAAGCACGAATATCAAAATCCATGGCATCGATACCTCTTGCCGTTTCTGCGATCCTGATACAGATCTACAGGCTTTCGAAAATCGCACTGTCTACCAGACTTTTGTCTTGAAGTTGGTGGACGAGGAGTTGTTATCAGGATCACAGAACGCGAGGAGGTTGCAAATACGACTATGCTCTTGCTATTAGATAAGCACGAATATCAAATCCATGGCATCGATCCCCCTTGCCGTTTCTGTGATCCTGCTACAGATCTATACGCATCCGAAAATCGCACTGTCTACCGATCCTTCCTCGTAAAATTGGTGGACGACGAGCTGCTATCAGGATCACAGAAACGCGAGGAGGTTTGAAAATACGACTCTGCTCTTGCTACTAGATAAGCACGAATATCAAATCCATGGCATCGATACCTCTTGCCGTTTCTGCGATCCTGATACAGATCTGTAGGCTTCCGAAGATCGCACTGTCTACCAGACTTTTCTCCTAAAATTGGTGGACGACGAGCTGCTGTCAGGATCACAGGAATGCGAGGAGGTTTGCAAATACAACCCTGCTCTTGCTATTAGATAAGCACGAATATCAAATCCATGGCATCGATACATCTTGCCGTTTCTGCGATCCTGATACAGATCTATACGCATCCGAAAATCGCACTGTCTACCGAACCTTTCTCGTAAAATTGGTGGACGACGAGCTGCTATCAGGATCACAGAAACGCGAGGAGGTTTGTAAATACAACCCTGCTCTTGCTGTTAGATAAACACGAATATTAAATCCATGGCATCGATACCTCTTGCGGTTTCTGCGATCCTGATACAGATCTGTAGGCTTCCGAAAATCGCACTGTGTACCGACCTTCCTCGTAAAATTGGTGGACGACGAGCTGCTATCAGGATCACAGAAACGCGAGGAGGTTTGCAAGTACGACTCTGCTCTTGCTATTAGATAAGCACGAATATCAAATCCATGGCATCGATACATCTTGCCGTTTCTGCGATCCTGATACAGATCTATACGTATCCGAAAATCGCACTGTCTACCGAACCTTTCTCGTAAAATTGTTGGACGACGAGCTGCTATCAGGATCACAGAAACGCGAGGAGGTTTGTAAATACGACTCTGCTCTTGCTGTTAGATAAACACGAATATCAAATCCATGGCATCGATACCTCTTGCCGTTTCTGCGATCCTGATACAGATCTACAGGCTTTCGAAATCGCACTGTCTACCAGACTTTTGTCGTGAAGTTGGTGGACGAGGAGTTGTTATCAGGATCACAGAAACGGGAGGAGGTTTGCAAGTACGACTCTGCTCGTGCTATTAGATAAGCACGAATATCAAATCCATGGCATCGATACATCTTGCCGTTTCTGCGATCCTGATACAGATCTATACGCATCCGAAAATCGCACTGTCTACCGAACCTTTTTCGTAAAATTGGTGGACGACGAGCTGCTATCAGGATCACAGAAACGCGAGGAGGTTTGCAAATACGACTCTGCTCTTGCTACTAGATAAGCACGAATATCAAATCCATGGCATCGATACCTCTTGCCGTTTCTGCGATCCTGATACAGATCTGTAGGCTTCCGAAGATCGCACTGTCTACCAGACTTTTCTCCTAAAATTGGTGGACGACGAGCTGCTATCAGGATCACAGAAACGCGAGGAGGTTTGAAAATACGACTCTGCTCTTGCTATTAGATAAACACGAATATCAAATCCATGGCATCGATACATCTTGCCGTTTCTGCGATCCTGATACAGATCTATACGCATCCGAAAATCGCACTGTCTACCGAACCTTCCTCGTAAAATTGGTGGACGACGAGCTGCTATCAGGATCACAGGAATGCGAGGAGGTTTGCAAATACGACTCTGCTCTTGCTATTAGATAAGCACGAATATCAAATCCATGGCATCGATACCTCTTGCCGTTTCTGCGATC
Source organism: Acanthoscelides obtectus (assembly GCA_963669975.1). Classification (NCBI taxonomy): domain Eukaryota; kingdom Metazoa; phylum Arthropoda; class Insecta; order Coleoptera; family Chrysomelidae; genus Acanthoscelides; species Acanthoscelides obtectus. The sequence goes on along the minus strand of CAVLJG010000008.1, from coordinate 94,111,464 downwards.
CTGATACAGATCTACAGGCTTTCGAGAATCGCACTGTCTGCCAGACTTTTGTCGTGAAGTTGGTGGACGAGGAGTTGTTATCAGGATCACAGAAACGCGAGGAGGGATGAGGATGGTAATCTACCATGCTATGATGTTGGCACGAAATTTTGATCTTTGGCGTAGGTACTCCTAGTCATTTCTGCAATCCTAATACAAATCTATATGATTCATTGAAAAATTGTTATCAGGTTTACAGAAAGGCGATGAGGTACGCAAGTGCCAGTCTGCTCCTGCTATGAGATATGCGCGAAATTCAAATCCATGGCATCGATACCTCTTGCCGTTCATGGGATCCTGATACAGATCTATAAGCATCCGAAAATCACACTGTCTACCAGCCTTTTGTCGTAAAGTTAGTGGATAGCAAACCCCAGTTCCTACAGTAAGAGTGCTTTAGGCAGTAATATCTGATGGTCGATGTGGTGTTTCTAGAAATTAGTATCAGGATCGCAGAAGCGACGAGAGGTCATCATAAGAATTCAAGTTTCCCGCGAATTTTATATCAGGAGCGGACTGCAGATCCAATACCTCTTCGCATTTCTGTTATCCGGATAGCAAACCCCAGTTCCTACAATTAGAGTGCTTCAGCCAGTAATATATGATGGTCGATGTGGTGTTTCTAGAAATTAGTATCAGGATCGCAGAAGCGACGAGAGGTCATCATAAGAATTCAAGTTTCCCGCGAATTTTATATTAGGAGCGGACTGCAGATCCAATACCTCTTCGCATTTCTGTTATCCGGATAGCAAACCCCAGTTCCTACAATTAGAGTGATTCAGCCAGTAATATATGATGGTCGATGTGGTGTTTCTAAAAATTAGTATCAGGATCGCAGAAGCGACGAGAGGTCATTATTAGAATTCAAGTTTCCCGCGAATTTTATATCAGGAGCGTACTTCAGATCCAATACCTCTTCGCATTTCTGTTATCCGGATAGCAAACCCCAGTTCCTACAGTAAGAGTGCTTTACCCAGTAATATCTGATGGTCGATGTGGTGTTTCTAAAAATTAGTATCAGGATCGCAGAAGCGACGAGAGGTCATTATAAGACTCTGCTCTTGCTATTAGATAAGCACCAATATCAAATCCATGGCATCGACACCTCTTGCCGTTTCTGCGATCCTGATGCAGATCTATAGGCTTCCGAAGATCGCACTGTCTGCCGAACCTTTCTCCTAAAATTGGTGTACGACGAGCTGCTATCAGGATCACAGGAATGCGAGGAGGTTTGCAAATACGACTCTGCTCATGCTATTAGGTAAGCACGAATATCAAATCCATGGCATCGATACCTCTTGCCGTTTCTGCGATCCTGATACAGATCTGTAGGCTTCCGAAGATCGCACTGTCTAGCAGACTTTTCTCCTAAAATTGGAGGACGACGAGCTGCTGTCAGGATCACAGGAATGCGAGGAGGTTTGCAAATACGACCCTGCTCTTGCTATTAGATAAGCACGAATATCAAATCCATGGCATCGATACATCTTGCCGTTTCTGCGATCCTGATACAGATCTATACGCATCCGAATATCGCACTGTCTACCGAACCTTCCTCGTAAAATTGGTGGACGACGAGCTGCTATCAGGATAACAGAAACGCAAGGAGGTTTGTAAATACGACTCTGCTCTTGCTATTAGATAAACACGAATGTCAAATCCATGGCATCGATACCTCTTGCCGTTTCTGCGATCCTGATACAGATCTATACGCATCCGAAAATCGCACTGTCTACCGAACCTTCCTCGTAAAATTGGTGGACGAAGAGCTGCTATCAGGATCACAGAAACGCGAGGAGGTTTGTAAATACGACTCTGCTCTTGCTATTAGATAAACACGAATATCAAATCCATGGCATCGATACATCTTGCCGTTTCTGCGATCCTGATACAGATCTATACGCATCCGAATATCGCACTGTCTACCGAACCTTCCTCGTAAAATTGGTGGACGACGAGCTGCTATCAGGATCACAGAAACGCGAGGAGGTTTGCAAATACGACTCTGCTCTTGCTACTAGATAAGCACGAATATCAAATCCATGGCATCGATACCTCTTGCCGTTTCTGCGATCCTGATGCAGATCTGTAGGCTTCCGAAGATCGCACTGTCTACCAGACTTTTCTCCTAAAATTGGTGGACGACGAGCTGCTATCAGGATCACAGAAACGCGAGGAGGTTTGAAAATACGACTCTGCTCTTGCTATTAGATAAACACGAATATCAAATCCATGGCATCGATACATCTTGCCGTTTCTGCGATCCTGATACAGATCTATACGCATCCGAAAATCGCACTGTCTACCGAACCTTCCTCGTAAAATTGGTGGACGATGAGCTGCTATCAGTATCACAGAAACGCAAGGAGGTTTGTAAATACGACTCTGCTCTTGCTATCAGATAAACACGAATATCAAATCCATGGCATCGATACCTCTTGCCGTTTCTGCGATCCTGATACAGATCTGTAGGCTTCCGAAGATCGCACTGTCTACCAGACTTTTCTCCTAAAATTGGAGGACGACGAGCTGCTATCAGGATCACAGGAATGCGAGGAGGTTTGCAAATACGACTCTGCTCTTGCTATTAGATAAGCACGAATGTCAAATCCATGGCATCGATACCTCTTGCCGTTTCTGCGATCCTGATACAGATCTACAGGCTTTCGAAAATCGCACTGTCTGCCAGACTTTTGTCGTGAAGTTGGTGGACGAGGAGTTGTTATCAGGATCACAGAAACGCGAGGAGGGATGAGGATGGTAATCTACCATGCTATGATGTTGGCGCGAAATTTTGATCTTTGGCGTAGGTACTCCTAGTCATTTCTGCAATCCTAATACAAATCTATATGATTCATTGGAAAATTGTTATCAGGTTTACAGAAAGGCGATGAGGTACGCAAGTGCCAGTCTGCTCCTGCTATGAGATATGCACGAAATTCAAATCCATGGCATCGATACCTCTTGCCGTTCATGCGATCCTGATACAGATCTGTAGGTTTCCGAAGATCGCACTGTCTACCAGACTTTTCTCGTAAAATTGGTGGACGACGAGCTGCTATCAGGATCACAGAAACGCGAGGAGGTTTGCCGATACCACCCTGTTCCTGCCATGAGATAAGCACGAAATTCAAATCTATGGCATCGATACCTCTCGCCGTTTCTGCGATCCTGATGCAGATCTATAGGCTTCCGAAGATCGCACTGTCTACCGAACCTTTCTCGTAAAATTGGTGGACGACGAGCTGCTATCAGGATCACAGAAACGCGAGGACGTTTGTAAATACGACTCTGCTCTTGCTATTAGATAAACGCGAATATCAAATCCATGGCATCGATACCTCTGCCGTTTCTGCGACCCTGATACAGATCTGTAGGCTTCCGGAGATCGCACTGTCTACCAGACTTTTCTCCTAAAATTTGAGGACGACGAGCTGCTGTCAGGATCACAGGAATGCGAGGAGGTTTGCAAATACGACCCTGCTCTTGCTATTAGATAAGCACGAATATCAAATCCATGGCATCGATACATCTTGCCGTTTCTGCGATCCTGATACAGATCTATACGCATCCGAATATCGCACTGTCTACCGACCTTCCTCGTAAAATTGGTGGACGACGAGCTGCTATCAGGATAACAGAAACGCAAGGAGGTTTGTAAATACGACTCTGCTCTTGCTATTAGATAAACACGAAATTCAAATCCATGGCATCGATATCTCTTGCCGTTCATGCGATCCTGATACAGATCTATAAGCATCCGAAAATCACACTGTCTACCAGCCTTTTGTCGTAAAGTTAGTGGACGACGAGTTGTTATCAGGATCACAGAAACGCGAGGAGGTATGAGAATGGCACTCTGCTCCTGCTATGAGATAAGCACAAAATTCAAATCTATGGCATCGATACCACTTGCCGTTTCTGCGATCCTGATACAGATCTGTAGGCTTCCGAAGATCGCACTATCTACCAGACTTTTCTCGTAAAATTGGTGGACGACGAGCTGCAATCAGGATCACAGAAACGCGAGGAGGTTTGCCGATACCACCCTGCTCCTACTATGAGATAAGCACGAAATTCGAATCTATGGCATCGATACCTCTTGCCGTTTCTGCGATCCTGATACAGATCTGTAGGCTTCCGAAGATCGCACTGTCTACCAGACTTTTCTCCTAAAATTGGTGGACGACGAGCTGCTATCAGGATCACAGGAATGCGAGGATGTTTGCAAATACGACTCTGCTCTTGATATTAGAATATCAAATCCTTGGCATCGATGCCTCTTGCCGTTTCTGCGATCCTGATACAGATCTAGTGGCTTTCGAAAGTCGCACTGTCTACCAGAACTTTGTCGTGAAGTTGGTGGACGAGGAGTTGTTATCAGGATCACAGAAACGCGAGGAGGTTTGCAAATACGACTATGCTCTTGCTATTAGATAAGCACGAATATCAAATCCATGGCATCGATACCTCTTGCGGTTTCTGCGATCCTGATGCAGATCTGTAGGCTTCCGAAGATCGCACTGTCTACCAGACTTTTCTCCTAAAATTAGAGGACGACGAGCTGCTGTCAGGATCACAGGAATGCGAGGAGGTTTGCAAATACGACCCTGCTCTTGCTATTAGATAAGCACGAATATCAAATCCATGGCATCGATACATCTTGCCGTTTCTGCGATCCTGATACAGATCTATACGCCTCCAAAAATCGCACTGTCTACCGAACCTTCCTCGTAAAATTGGTGGACGACGAGCTGCTATCAGGAACACAGAAACGCGAGGAGGTTTGTAAATACGACTCTGCTCTTGCTATTAGATAAGCACGAATATCAAATCCATTGCATCGATACCTCTTGCCGTTTCTGCGATCCTGATACAGATCCACAGGCTTTCGAAAATCGCACTGTCTACCAGACTTTTGTCGTGAAGTTGGTGGACGAGGAGTTGTTATCAGGATCACAGAAACGCGAGGAGGTTTGCAAATACGACTCTGCTCTTGCTATTAGATAAGCACGAATATCAAATCCATGGCATCGATACCTCTTGCCGTTCATGCGATCCTGATACAGATCTATAAGCATCCGAAAATCACACTGTCTACCAGCCTTTTGTCGTAAAGTTAGTGGACGACGAGTTGTTATCAGGATCACAGAAACGCGAGGAGGTATGAGAATGGCACTCTGCTCCTGCTATGAGATAAGCACAAAATTCAAATCTATGGCATCGATACCACTTGCCGTTTCTGCGATCCTGATACAGATCTGTAGGCTTCCGAAGATCGCACTATCTACCAGACTTTTCTCCTGAAATTGGTGGACGACGAGCTGCTGTCAGGATCACAGGAATGCGAGGAGGTTTGCAAATACGACCCTGCTCTTGCTGTTAGATAAACACGAATATTAAATCCATGGCATCGATACCTCTTGCCGTTTCTGCGATCCCGATACTGATCTATACGCATCCGAAAATCGCACTGTCTACCGAACCTTCCTCGTAAAATTGGTGGACCACGAGCTGCTATCAGGATCACAGAAACGCGAGGAGGTTTGTAAATACGACTCTGCTCTTGATATTAGATGTTAAGCTCACCCACCGTACTTCTCGCGCCATCTAGTGAGCGGCGCTTCAACGCATCAACCGTTTGCTACTGGCCAGGCGGTTACCCTACGTTACCGACCGGGCGAAAAATCTAAAGGTTTCTTTGTTACCAACCGCTGATGCAAAAGAGATGGGATGATGGTACCACGAGACACAGACATTATTATTCACATATTCACAAAGTATTGTACCCTACATTTTCTGTTATAAACCTTCGTAAAGCAAAGAACGTATAGTTATTTCATCGGTAAACCCTCAGAGTGAGTGCTTTACATTAGATAAGCACGAATATCAAATCCATGGCATCGATACCTCTTGCCGTTTCTGCGATCCTGATACAGATCTACAGGCTTTCGAAAATCGCACTGTCTACCAGACTTTTGTCGTGAACTTGGTGGACGAGGAGTTGTTATCAGGATCACAGAAACGCGAGGAGGGATGAGGATGGTAATCTACCATGCTATGATGTTGGCGCGAAATTTTGTTCTTTGGCGTAGGTACTCCTAGTCATTTCTGCAATCCTAATACAAATCTATATGATTCATTGGAAAATTGTTATCAGGTTTACAGAAAGGCGATGAGGTACGCAAGTGCCAGTCTGCTCCTGCTATGAGATAAGCACGAAATTCAAATCTATGGCATCGATACCTCTTGCCGTTTCTGCGATCCTGATACAGATCTGTAGGCTTCCGAAGACCGCAATGTCTACCAGACTTTTCTCCTAAAATTGGTGGACGACGAGCTGCTGTCAGGATCACAGGAATGCGGGGAGGTGTGCAAATACGACCCTGCTCTTGCTATTAGATAAGCACGAATATCAAATCCATGGCATCGATACCTCTTGCCGTTTCTGCGATCCTGATACAGATCTATACGCATCCGAAAATCGCACTGTCTACCGAACCTTTCTCGTAAAATTGGTGGACGACGAGCTGCTGTCAGGATCACAGAATCGCGAGGAGGTTTGTAAATACGACTCTGCTCTTGCTATTAGATAAACACGAATAACAAATCCATGGCATCGATACCTCTTGCCGTTTCTGCGATCCTGATACAGATCTGTAGGCTTCCGAATATCGCAATGTCTACCAGACTTTTCTCCTAAAATTGGTGGACGACGAGCTGCTATCAGGATCACAGAAACGCGAGGAGGTTTGCAAATACGACTCTGCTCTTGCTATTAGATAAACACGAATATCAAATCCATGGCATCGATACCTCTTGCCGTTTCTGCGATCCTGATACAGATCTGTAAGCTTCCGAAGATCGCACTGTCTACCAGACTTTTCTCCTAAAATTGGAGGACGACGAGCTGCTGTCAGGATCACAGGAATGCGAGGAGGATTGCAAATACGACCCTGCTCTTGCTATAAGATAAGCACGAATATCAAATATATGGCATCGATACCTCTTGCAGTTTCTGCGATCCTGCTACAGATCTGTACGCATCCGAAAATCGCATTGTCTACCGAACCTTCCTCGTAAAATTGGTGGACGACGAGCTGCTATCAGGATCACAGAAACGCGAGGAGGTTTGCAAATACGACTCTGCTTTTGCTATTAGATAAACACGAATATCAAATCCATGGCATCGATACCTCTTGCCGTTTCTGCGATCCTGATACAGATCTGTAGGCTTCCGAAGATCGCACTGTCTACCAGACTTTTCTCCTAAAATTGGAGGACGACGAGCTGCTATCAGGATCGCAGGAATGCGAGGAGGTTTGCAAATACGACTCTGCTCTTGCTATTAGATAAGCACGAATATCAAATCCATTGCATCGATACCTCTTGCCGTTTCTGCGATCCTGATACAGATCTATACGCATCCGAAAATCGCACTGACTACCGAACCTTCCTCGTAAAATTGGTGGACGACGAGCTGCTATCAGGATCACAGAAACGCGAGGAGGTTTGTAAATACGACTCTGCTCTTACTATTAGATAAACACGAATATCAAATCCACGGCATCGATACCTCTTGCAGTTTCTGCGATCCTGATACAGATCTGCAGGCTTCCGAAGATCGCACTGTCTACCAGACTTTTCTCGTAAAATTGGTGGACGACGAGCTGCTATCAGGATCACAGAAACGCGAGGAGGTTTGCAAATACGACGCTGCTCTTGCTGTTAGATAAGCACGAATATCAAATCCATGGCATCGATACCTCTTGCCGTTTCTGCGATCCTGATACAGATCTACAGGCTTTCGAAAATCGCACTGTCTACCAGACTTTTGTCGTGAAGTTGGTGGACGAGGAGTTGTTATCAGGATCACAGAAACGCGAGGAGGGATGAGGATGGTAATCTAACATGCTATGATGTTGACGCGAAATTTTGATCATTGGCGTATGTACTCCTAGTCATTTCTGCAATCCTAATACAAATCTAAATGGTTCATTGGAAAATTGTTATCAGGTTTACAGAAAGGCGATGAGGTACGTAAGTGCCAGTCTGCTCCTGCTATGAGATATGCACGAAATTCATATCCATGGCATCGAAACCTCTTGCCGTTCTTGCGATCCTGATACAGATCTATAAGCATCCGAAAATCACACTGTCTACCAGCCTTCTGTCGTAAAGTTAGTGGAAGACGAGTTGTTATCAGGATCACAGAAACGCGAGAAGGTATGAGAATGGCACTCTGCTCCTGCTATGAGATAAGCACAAAATTCAAATCTATGGCATCGATACCTCTTGCCGTTTCTGCGATCCTGATACAGATCTGCAGGCTTCCGAAGATCGCACTGTCTACCAGACTTTTCTCGTAAAATTGGTGGACGACGAGCTGCTATCAGGATCACAGAAACGCGAGGAGGTTTGCCGATACCACCCTGCTCCTGCTATGAGATAAGCACAAAATTCAAATCTATGGCATCGATACCTCTTGCCGTTTCTGCGATCCTGATACAGATCTGTAGGCTTCCGAAGATCGCACTGTCTACCAGACTTTTCTCCTAAAATTGGTGGACGACGAGCTGCTATCAGGATCACAGGAATGCGAGGAGGTTTGCAAATCCGACTCTGCTCTTGCTATTAGATAAGCACGAATATCAAATTCATGGCATCGATACCTCTTGCAGTTTCTGCGATCCTGATACAGATCTGCAGGCTTCCGAAGATCGCACTGTCTACCAGACTTTTCTCGTAAAATTGGTGGACGACGAGCTGCTATCAGGATCACAGAAACGCGAGGAGGTTTGCCGATACCACCCTGCTCCTTCTATGAGATAAGCACGAAATTCAAATCTATGGCATCGATACCTCTTGCCGTTTCTGCGATCCTGATACAGATCTGTAGGGTTCCGAAGATCGCACTGTCTACCAGACTTTTCTCCTGAAATTGGTGGACGACGAGCTGCTACCAGGATCACAGGAATGCGAGGAGGTTTGCAAATACGACTCTGCTCTTGCTATTAGATAAACACGAATATCAAATCCATGGCATCGATACATCTTGCCGTTTCTGCGATCCTGATACAGATCTGTAGGCTTCCGAAAATCGCACTGTCTACCAGATTTTTCTCCTAAAATTGGTGGACGACGAGCTGCTGTCAGGATCACAGGAATGCGAGGAGGTTTGCAAATACGACCCTGCTCTTGCTGTTAGATAAACACGAATATTAAATCCATGGCATCGATACCTCTTGCCGTTTCTGCGATCCCGATACAGATCTATACGCATCCGAAAATCGCACTGTCTACCGAACCTTCCTCGTAAACTTGGTGGACGGCGAGCTGCTATAAGGATCACAGAAACCCGAGGAGGTTTGTAAATACGACTCCGCTCTTGCTATTAGATAAACACGAATATCAAATCCACGGCATCGACACCTCTTGCCGTTTCTGCGATCCTGATACAGATCTGTAGGCTTCCGAAGATCGCACTGTCTACCAGACTTTTCTCGTAAAATTGGTGGACGACGAGCTGCTATCAGGATCACAGAAACGCGAGGAGGTTTGCCGATACCACCCTGCTACTGCTATGAGATAATCACGAAATTCACATCTATGGCATCGATACCTCTTGCCGTTTCTGCGATCCTGATACAGATCTGCAGGCTTCCGAAGATCGCACTGTCTACCAGACTTTTCTCGTAAAATTGGTGGACGACGAGCTGCTATCAGGATCACAGAAACGCGAGGAGGTTTGCCGATACCACCCTGCTCCTGCTATGAGATAAGCACGAAATTCAAATCTATGGCATCGATACCTCTTGCCGTTTCTGCGATCCTGATACAGATCTGTAGGCTTCCGAAGATCGCACTGTCTACCAGACTTTTCTCCTAAAATTGGTGGACGACGAGCTGCTATCAGGATCACAGAAACGCGAGGAGGTTTGCCGATACCACCCTGCCTCTTCTATGAGATAAGCACGAAATTCAAATCTATGGCATCGATACCTCTTGCCGTTTCTGCGACCCTGATACAGATCTGTAGGCTTCCGAAGATCGCACTGTCTACCAGACTTTCCTCCTAAAATTGGTGGACGACGAGCTGCTATCAGGATCACAGAAACGCGAGGAGGTTTGTAAATACGACTATGCTCTTGCTATTAGATAAACACGAATATCAAATCCATGGCATCGATACCTCTTGCCGTTTCTGCGATCCTGATACAGATCTGTAGGCTTCCGAAGATCGCACTGTCTACCAGACTTTTCTCGTAAAATTGGTGGACGACGAGCTGCTATCAGGATCACAGAAACGCGAGGAGGTTTGCCGATACCACCCTGCTACTGCTATGAGATAATCACGAAATTCATATCTATGGCATCGATACCTCTTGCCGTTTCTGCGATCCTGATACAGATCTGCAGGCTTCCGAAGATCGCACTGTCTACCAGACTTTTCTCGTAAAATTGGTGGACGACGAGCTGCTATCAGGATCACAGAAACGCGAGGAGGTTTGCCGATACCACCCTGCTACTGCTATGAGATAATCACGAAATTCATATCTATGGCATCGATACCTCTTGCCGTTTCTGCGACCCTGATACAGATCTGTAGGCTTCCGAAGATCGCACTGTCTACCAGACTTTCCTCCTAAAATTGGTGGACGACGAGCTGCTATCAGGATCACAGAAACGCGAGGAGGTTTGTAAATACGACTCTGCTCTTACTATTAGATAAACACGAATATCAAATCCACGGCATCGATACCTCTTGCAGTTTCTGCGATCCTGATACAGATCTGCAGGCTTCCGAAGATCGCACTGTCTACCAGACTTTTCTCGTAAAATTGGTGGACGACGAGCTGCTATCAGGATCACAGAAACGCGAGGAGGTTTGCAAATACGACGCTGCTCTTGCTGTTAGATAAGCACGAATATCAAATCCATGGCATCGATACCTCTTGCCGTTTCTGCGATCCTGATACAGATCTACAGGCTTTCGAAAATCGCACTGTCTACCAGACTTTTGTCGTGAAGTTGGTGGACGAGGAGTTGTTATCAGGATCACAGAAACGCGAGGAGGGATGAGGATGGTAATCTAACATGCTATGATGTTGACGCGAAATTTTGATCATTGGCGTATGTACTCCTAGTCATTTCTGCAATCCTAATACAAATCTAAATGGTTCATTGGAAAATTGTTATCAGGTTTACAGAAAGGCGATGAGGTACGTAAGTGCCAGTCTGCTCCTGCTATGAGATATGCACGAAATTCATATCCATGGCATCGAAACCTCTTGCCGTTCTTGCGATCCTGATACAGATCTATAAGCATCCGAAAATCACACTGTCTACCAGCCTTCTGTCGTAAAGTTAGTGGAAGACGAGTTGTTATCAGGATCACAGAAACGCGAGAAGGTATGAGAATGGCACTCTGCTCCTGCTATGAGATAAGCACAAAATTCAAATCTATGGCATCGATACCTCTTGCCGTTTCTGCGATCCTGATACAGATCTGCAGGCTTCCGAAGATCGCACTGTCTACCAGACTTTTCTCGTAAAATTGGTGGACGACGAGCTGCTATCAGGATCACAGAAACGCGAGGAGGTTTGCCGATACCACCCTGCTCCTGCTATGAGATAAGCACAAAATTCAAATCTATGGCATCGATACCTCTTGCCGTTTCTGCGATCCTGATACAGATCTGTAGGCTTCCGAAGATCGCACTGTCTACCAGACTTTTCTCCTAAAATTGGTGGACGACGAGCTGCTATCAGGATCACAGGAATGCGAGGAGGTTTGCAAATCCGACTCTGCTCTTGCTATTAGATAAGCACGAATATCAAATTCATGGCATCGATACCTCTTGCAGTTTCTGCGATCCTGATACAGATCTGCAGGCTTCCGAAGATCGCACTGTCTACCAGACTTTTCTCGTAAAATTGGTGGACGACGAGCTGCTATCAGGATCACAGAAACGCGAGGAGGTTTGCCGATACCACCCTGCTCCTTCTATGAGATAAGCACGAAATTCAAATCTATGGCATCGATACCTCTTGCCGTTTCTGCGATCCTGATACAGATCTGTAGGGTTCCGAAGATCGCACTGTCTACCAGACTTTTCTCCTGAAATTGGTGGACGACGAGCTGCTACCAGGATCACAGGAATGCGAGGAGGTTTGCAAATACGACTCTGCTCTTGCTATTAGATAAACACGAATATCAAATCCATGGCATCGATACATCTTGCCGTTTCTGCGATCCTGATACAGATCTGTAGGCTTCCGAAAATCGCACTGTCTACCAGATTTTTCTCCTAAAATTGGTGGACGACGAGCTGCTGTCAGGATCACAGGAATGCGAGGAGGTTTGCAAATACGACCCTGCTCTTGCTGTTAGATAAACACGAATATTAAATCCATGGCATCGATACCTCTTGCCGTTTCTGCGATCCCGATACAGATCTATACGCATCCGAAAATCGCACTGTCTACCGAACCTTCCTCGTAAACTTGGTGGACGGCGAGCTGCTATAAGGATCACAGAAACCCGAGGAGGTTTGTAAATACGACTCCGCTCTTGCTATTAGATAAACACGAATATCAAATCCACGGCATCGACACCTCTTGCCGTTTCTGCGATCCTGATACAGATCTGTAGGCTTCCGAAGATCGCACTGTCTACCAGACTTTTCTCGTAAAATTGGTGGACGACGAGCTGCTATCAGGATCACAGAAACGCGAGGAGGTTTGCCGATACCACCCTGCTACTGCTATGAGATAATCACGAAATTCACATCTATGGCATCGATACCTCTTGCCGTTTCTGCGATCCTGATACAGATCTGCAGGCTTCCGAAGATCGCACTGTCTACCAGACTTTTCTCGTAAAATTGGTGGACGACGAGCTGCTATCAGGATCACAGAAACGCGAGGAGGTTTGCCGATACCACCCTGCTCCTGCTATGAGATAAGCACGAAATTCAAATCTATGGCATCGATACCTCTTGCCGTTTCTGCGATCCTGATACAGATCTGTAGGCTTCCGAAGATCGCACTGTCTACCAGACTTTTCTCCTAAAATTGGTGGACGACGAGCTGCTATCAGGATCACAGAAACGCGAGGAGGTTTGCCGATACCACCCTGCCTCTTCTATGAGATAAGCACGAAATTCAAATCTATGGCATCGATACCTCTTGCCGTTTCTGCGACCCTGATACAGATCTGTAGGCTTCCGAAGATCGCACTGTCTACCAGACTTTCCTCCTAAAATTGGTGGACGACGAGCTGCTATCAGGATCACAGAAACGCGAGGAGGTTTGTAAATACGACTATGCTCTTGCTATTAGATAAACACGAATATCAAATCCATGGCATCGATACCTCTTGCCGTTTCTGCGATCCTGATACAGATCTGTAGGCTTCCGAAGATCGCACTGTCTACCAGACTTTTCTCGTAAAATTGGTGGACGACGAGCTGCTATCAGGATCACAGAAACGCGAGGAGGTTTGCCGATACCACCCTGCTACTGCTATGAGATAATCACGAAATTCATATCTATGGCATCGATACCTCTTGCCGTTTCTGCGATCCTGATACAGATCTGCAGGCTTCCGAAGATCGCACTGTCTACCAGACTTTTCTCGTAAAATTGGTGGACGACGAGCTGCTATCAGGATCACAGAAACGCGAGGAGGTTTGCCGATACCACCCTGCTTCTGCTATGAGATAAGCACGAAATTCAAATCTATGGCATCGATACCTCTTGCCGTTTCTGCGATCCTGATACAGATCTGTAGGCTTCCGAAGATCGCACTGTCTACCAGACTTTTCTCCTAAAATTGGTGGACGACGAGCTGCTATCAGGATCACAGGAATGCGAGGAGGTTTGCAAATACGACCCTGCTCATGCTATTAGATAAGCACGAATGTCAAATCCATGGCATCGATACCTCTCGCCGTTTCTGCGATCCTGATACAGATCTATACGCATCCGAAAATCGCACTGTCTACCGAACCATTATGGTAAAATTGGTGGACGACGAGCTGCTATCAGGATCACAGAAACGCGAGGAGGTTTGCAAATACGACGCTGCTCTTGCTATTAGATAAGCACGAATATCAAATCCATGGCATCGATACCTCTTGCCGTTTCTGCGATCCTGATACAGATCTGTAGGCTTCCGAAGATCGCACTGTCTACCAGACTTTTCTCCTAAAATTGGTGGACGACGAGCTGCTATCAGGATCACAGGAATGCGAGGAGGTTTGCAAATACGACCCTGCTCATGCTATTAGATAAGCTCGAATGTCAAATCCATGGCATCGATACCTCTCGCCGTTTCTGCGATCCTGATACAGATCTATACGCATCCGAACATCGCACTGTCTACCGAACCATTATGGTAAAATTGGTGGACGACGAGCTGCTATCAGGATCACAGAAACGCGAGGAGGTTTGCAAATACGACGCTGCTCTTGCTATTAGATAAGCACGAATATCAAATCCATGGCATCGATACCTCTTGCCGTTTCTGCGATCCTGATACAGATCTATACGCATCCGAAAATCGCACTGTCCACCGAACCTTTCTCGTAAAATTGGTGGACGACGAGCTGCTATCAGGATCACAGAAACGCGAGGAGGTTTGTAAATACGACTCTGCTCTTGCTATTAGGTAAACGCGAATATTAAATCCATGGCATCGATACCTCTTGCCGTTTCTGCGACCCTGATACAGATCTGTAGGCTTCCGAAGATCGCACTGTCTACCAGACTTTTCTCCTAAAATTGGTGGACGACGAGCTGCTATCAGGATCACAGGAATGCGAGGAGGTTTGCAAATACGACTCTGCTCATGCTATTAAATAAGCACGAATATCAAATCCATGGCATCGATACCTCTCGCCGTTTCTGCGATCCTGATACAGATCTGTAGGCTTCCGAAGATCGCACTGTCTACCAGACTTTTCTCCTAAAATTGGTGGACGACGAGCTGCTGTCAGGATCACAGGAATGCGAGGAGGCTTGCAAATACGACTCTGCTCTTGCTGTTAGATAAACACGAATATTAAATCCATGGCATCGATACCTCATGCCGTTTCTGCGATCCTGATACAGATCTATACGCATCCGAAAATCGCACTGTCTACCGAACCTTCGTCGTAAAATTGGTGGACGACGAGCTGCTATCAGGATCACAGAAACGCGAGGAGGTTTGTAAATACGACTCTGCTCTTGCTGTTAGATAAACACGAATATTAAATCCATGGCATCGATACCTCATGCCGTTTCTGCGATCCTGATACAGATCTATACGCATCCGAAAATCGCACTGTCAACCGAACCTTCGTCGTAAAATTGGTGGACGACGAGCTGCTATCAGGATCACAGAAACGCGAGGAGGTTTGCAAATACGACTCTGCTCATGCTATTAGGTAAGCACGAATATCAAATCCATGGCATCGATACCTCTTGCCGTTTCTGCGATCCTGATACAGATCTGTAGGCTTCCGAAGATCGCACTGTCTACCAGACTTTTCTCCTAAAATTGGTGGACGACGAGCTGCTGTCAGGATCACAGGAGTGCGAGGAGGCTTGCAAATACGACCCTGCTCTTGCTATTAGATAAGCACCAATATCAAATCCATGGCATCGATACATCTTGCCGTTTCTGCGATCCTGATACAGATCTATACGCATCCGAAAATCGCACTGTCTACCGAACCTTCCTCGTAAAATTGACGACGAGCTGCTATCAGGATCACAGAAACGCGAGGAGGTTTGTAAATACGACTCTGCTCTTGCTATTAGATAAACACGAATGTCAAATCCATGGCATCGATACCTCTTGCCGTTTCTGCGATCCTGATACAGATCTATACGCATCCGAAAATCGCACTGTCTACCGAACCTTCCTCGTAAAATTGGTGGACGACGAGCTGTTATCAGGATCACAGAAACGCGAGGAGGTTTGTAAATACGACTCTGCTCTTGCTATTAGATAAACACGAATATCAAATCCATGGCATCGATACCTCTTGCCGTTTTCGCGATCCTGATACAGATCTGTAGGCTTCCGAAAATCGCACTGTCTACCAGACTTTTCTCCTAAAATTGGAGGACGACGAGCTGCTATCAGGATCACAGGAATGCGAGGAGGTTTGCAAATACGACTCTGCTCTTGCTATTAGATAAGCCCGAATATCAAATCCATGGCATCGATACCTCTTGCCGTTTCTGCGATCCTGATACAGATCTACATGCATCCGAAAATCGCACTGTCTACCAGACTTTTGTCGTGAAGTTGGTGGACGAGGAGTTGTTATCAGGATCACAGAAACGCGAGGAGGTATGAGGATGGTGTTCTGCCAGTGCTATGATGTTGGCGCGAAATTTCGATCTTCGGCATCTATACTCCTACTCATTTCTGCAATACTAATACAAAATCTATATGATTCATTGGAGAATTGTTATCAGGTTTACAGAAAGGCGAGGAGGTATGCAAACGCCATTCTGCTCTTTGTATGAGATAAGCACGAAATTCAAATCTATGGCATCGATACTTCTTGCCGTTTCTGCGATCCTGATACAGATCTATACGCATCCGAAAATCGCACTGTCTACCGAACCTTTCTAGTAAAATTGGTGGACGACGAGCTGCTATCAGGATCACAGAAACCGGAGGAGGTTTTGCAAATACGACTCTGCTCTTGCTATTAGATAAGCACGAATATCAAATCCATGGCATCGATACCTCTTGCCGTTTCTGCGATCCTGACACAGATCTATACGCATCCGAAAATCGCACTGTCTACCGAACCTTTCTAGTAAAATTGGTGGACGACGAGCTGCTATCAGGATCACAGCAACGCGAGGAGGTTTGCAAATACGACTCTGCTCTTGCTATTAGATAAGGACGAATATCAAATCCATGGCATCGATACCTCTTGCCGTTTCTGCGATCCTGATACAGATCTGTAGGCTTCCGAAGATCGCACTGTCTACCAGACTTTTCTCCTAAAATTGGTGGACGACGAGCTGCTATCAGGATCACAGGAATGCGAGGAGGTTTGCAAATACGACTCTGCTCATGCTATTAGATAAGCACGAATATCAAATCCATGGCATCGATACCTCTCGCCATTTCTGCGATCCTGATACAGATCTGTAGGCTTCCGAAGATCGCACTGTCTACCAGACTTTTCTCCTAAAATTGGTGGACGACGAGCTGCTATCAGGATCACAGGAATGCGAGGAGGTTTGCAAATACGCTACTCTGCTCATGCTACTAGGTAAGCACGAATATCAAATCCATGGCATCGATACCTCTTGCCGTTTCTGTGATCCTGATACAGATCTGTAGGCTTCCGAAGATCGCACTGTCTACCAGACTTTTCTCCTAAAATTGGTGGACGACGAGCTGCTGTTAGGATCACAGGAATGCGAGGAGGTTTGCAAATACGACCCTGCTCTTGCTATTAGATAAGCACGAATATCAAATCCATGGCATCGATACATCTTGCCGTTTCTGCGATCCTGATACAGATCTATACGCATCCGAAAATCGCACTGTCTACCGAACCTTCGTCGTAAAATTGGTGGACGACGAGCTGCTATCAGGATCACAGAAACGCGAGGAGGTTTGCAAATACGACTCTGCTCATGCTATTAGGTAAGCACGAATATCAAATCCATGGCATCGATACCTCTTGCCGTTTCTGCGATCCTGATACAGATCTGTAGGCTTCCGAAGATCGCACTGTCTACCAGACTTTTCTCCTAAAATTGGTGGACGACGAGCTGCTGTCAGGATCACAGGAGTGCGAGGAGGCTTGCAAATACGACCCTGCTCTTGCTATTAGATAAGCACCAATATCAAATCCATGGCATCGATACATCTTGCCGTTTCTGCGATCCTGATACAGATCTATACGCATCCGAAAATCGCACTGTCTACCGAACCTTCCTCGTAAAATTGACGACGAGCTGCTATCAGGATCACAGAAACGCGAGGAGGTTTGTAAATACGACTCTGCTCTTGCTATTAGATAAGCACGAATGTCAAATCCATGGCATCGATACCTCTTGCCGTTTCTGCGATCCTGATACAGATCTATACGCATCCGAAAATCGCACTGTCTACCGAACCTTCCTCGTAAAATTGGTGGACGACGAGCTGTTATCAGGATCACAGAAACGCGAGGAGGTTTGTAAATACGACTCTGCTCTTGCTATTAGATAAACACGAATATCAAATCCATGGCATCGATACCTCTTGCCGTTTTCGCGATCCTGATACAGATCTGTAGGCTTCCGAAAATCGCACTGTCTACCAGACTTTTCTCCTAAAATTGGAGGACGACGAGCTGCTATCAGGATCACAGGAATGCGAGGAGGTTTGCAAATACGACTCTGCTCTTGCTATTAGATAAGCCCGAATATCAAATCCATGGCATCGATACCTCTTGCCGTTTCTGCGATCCTGATACAGATCTACATGCATCCGAAAATCGCTACTGTCTACCAGACTTTTGTCGTGAAGTTGGTGGACGAGGAGTTGTTATCAGGATCACAGAAACGCGAGGAGGTATGAGGATGGTGTTCTGCCAGTGCTATGATGTTGGCGCGAAATTTCGATCTTCGGCATCTATACTCCTACTCATTTCTGCAATACTAATACAAAATCTATATGATTCATTGGAGAATTGTTATCAGGTTTACAGAAAGGCGAGGAGGTATGCAAACGCCATTCTGCTCTTTGTATGAGATAAGCACGAAATTCAAATCTATGGCATCGATACTTCTTGCCGTTTCTGCGATCCTGATACAAATCTACAGGCTTTCGAAAATCGCACTGTCTACCAGACTTTTGTCGTGAACTTGGTGGACGAGGAGTTGTTATCAGGATCACAGAAACGCGAGGAGGGATGAGGATGGTAATCTACCATGCTATGATGTTGACGCGAAATTTTGTTCTTTGGCGTAGGTACTCCTAGTCATTTCTGCAATCCTAATACAAATCTATATGATTCATTGGAAAATTGTTATCAGGTTTACAGAAAGGCGATGCGGTACGCAAGTGCCAGTCTGCTCCTGCTATGAGATATGCACGAAATTCAAATCCATGGCATCGATACCTCTTGCCGTTCATGCGATCCTGATACAGATCTGTAGGCTTCCGAAGATCGCACTGTCTACCAGACTTTTCTCGTAAAATTGGTGGACGACGAGCTGCTATCAGGATCACAGAAACGCGAGGAGGTTTGCCGATACCACCCTGTTCCTGCTATGAGATAAGCACGAAATTCAAATCTATGGCATCGATACCTCTCGATGTTTCTGCGATCCTGATGCAGATCTATAGGCTTCCGAAGATCGCACTGTCTACCGAACCTTTCTCGTAAAATTGGTGGACGACGAGCTGCTATCAGGATCACAGAAACGCGAGGAGGTTTGTAAATACGACTCTGCTCTTGCTATTAGATAAACGCGAATATCAAATCCATGGCATCGATACCTCTTGCCGTTTCTGCGACCCTGATACAAATATGTAGGCTTCCGGAGATCGCACTGTCTACCAGACTTTTCTCCTAAAATTGGTGTACGACGAGCTGCTATCAGGATCACAGGAATGCGAGGAGGTTTGCAAATACGACTCTGCTCATGCTATTAGGTAAGCACGAATATCAAATCCATGGCATCGATACCTCTTGCCGTTTCTGCGATCCTGATACAGATCTGTAGGCTTCCGAAGATCGCACTGTCTAGCAGACTTTTCTCCTAAAATTGGTGGACGACGAGCTGCTGTCAGGATCACAGGAATGCGAGTAGGTTTGCAAATACGACCCTGCTCTTGCTATTAGATAAGCACGAATATGAAATCCATGGCATCGATACCTCTTGCCGTTTCTGCGATCCTGATGCAGATCTATAGGCTTCCGAAGATCGCACTGTCTACCGAACCTTTCTCGTAAAATTGGTGGACGACGAGCTGCTATCAGGATCACAGAAACGCGAGGAGGTTTGTAAATACGACTCTGCTCTTGCTATTAGATAAACGCGAATATCAAATCCATGGCATCGATACCTCTTGCCGTTTCTGCGACCCTGATACAAATCTGTAGGCTTCCGGAGATCGCACTGTCTACCAGACTTTTCTCCTAAAATTGGTGTACGACGAGCTGCTATCAGGATCACAGGAATGCGAGGAGGTTTGCAAATACGACTCTGCTCATGCTATTAGGTAAGCACGAATATCAAATCCATGGCATCGATACCTCTTGCCGTTTCTGCGATCCTGATACAGATCTGTAGGCTTCCGAAGATCGCACTGTCTAGCAGACTTTTCTCCTAAAATTGGTGGACGACGAGCTGCTGTCAGGATCACAGGAATGCGAGTAGGTTTGCAAATACGACCCTGCTCTTGCTATTAGATAAGCCCGAATATCAAATCCATGGCATCGATACCTCTTGCCGTTTCTGCGATCCTGATACAGATCTACATGCATCCGAAAATCGCACTGTCTACCGAACCTTCGTCGTAAAATTGGTGGACGACGAGCTGCTATCAGGATCACAGAAACGCGAGGAGGTTTGCAAATACGACTCTGCTCATGCTATTAGGTAAGCACGAATATCAAATCCATGGCATCGATACCTCTTGCCGTTTCTGCGATCCTGATACAGATCTGTAGGCTTCCGAAGATCGCACTGTCTACCAGACTTTTCTCCTAAAATTGGTGGACGACGAGCTGCTGTCAGGATCACAGGAGTGCGAGGAGGCTTGCAAATACGACCCTGCTCTTGCTATTAGATAAGCACCAATATCAAATCCATGGCATCG
>CAVLJG010000008.1:94004801-94090083 GCA_963669975.1 Acanthoscelides obtectus | reverse complement strand
CAAATACGACTCTGCTCTTGCTATTAGATAAGCCCGAATATCAAATCCATGGCATCGATACCTCTTGCCGTTTCTTCTGCGATCCTGATACAGATCTACAATGCATCCGAAAATTCGCACTGTCTACCAGGACTTTCTTTCCGTGATTTGGTGGACGAGGAGTTGTTATCAGGATCAACGAAACGCGAGGAGTATATGAGGATGGTGGCTTCTGCCAGTGCTATGATGTTGGCGCGAAATTTCGATCTTCGGCAATCTATACTCCTACTCATTTCTGCAATACTAATACAAAATATATATGATTCATTGGGAATTGTATAGGTTTACAGAAAGGCGAGGAGGTATGCAAACGCCATTCTGCTCTTTGTATGAGATAAGCACGAAATTCAATCTATGGCATCGATACTTCTTGCCGTTTTCTGCGATCCTGATACAGATCTATACGCATCCGAAAATCGCACTGTCTACCGAACCTTTCTAGTAAAATTGGTGGACGACGAGCTGCTATCAGGATCACAGAAACCGGAGGAGGTTTTGCAAATACGACTCTGCTCTTGCTATTAGATAAGCACGAATATCAAATCCATGGCATCGATACCTCTTGCCGTTTCTGCGATCCTGACACAGATCTATACGCATCCGAAAATCGCACTGTCTACCGAACCTTTCTAGTAAAATTGGTGGACGACGAGCTGCTATCAGGATCACAGCAACGCGAGGAGGTTTGCAAATACGACTCTGCTCATGCTATTAGATAAGGACGAATATCAAATCCATGGCATCGATACCTCTTGCCGTTTCTGCGATCCTGATACAGATCTGTAGGCTTCCGAAGATCGCACTGTCTACCAGACTTTTCTCCTAAAATTGGTGGACGACGAGCTGCTATCAGGATCACAGGAATGCGAGGAGGTTTGCAAATACGACTCTGCTCATGCTATTAGATAAGCACGAATATCAAATCCATGGCATCGATACCTCTCGCCATTTCTGCGATCCTGATACAGATCTGTAGGCTTCCGAAGATCGCACTGTCTACCAGACTTTTCTCCTAAAATTGGTGGACGACGAGCTGCTATCAGGATCACAGGAATGCGAGGAGGTTTGCAAATACGCTACTCTGCTCATGCTATTAGGTAAGCACGAGTATCAAATCCATGGCATCGATACCTCTTGCCGTTTCTGTGATCCTGATACAGATCTGTAGGCTTCCGAAGATCGCACTGTCTACCAGACTTTTCTCCTAAAATTGGTGGACGACGAGCTGCTGTTAGGATCACAGGAATGCGAGGAGGTTTGCAAATACGACCCTGCTCTTGCTATTAGATAAGCACGAATATCAAATCCATGGCATCGATACATCTTGCCGTTTCTGCGATCCTGATACAGATCTATACGCATCCGAAAATCGCACTGTCTACCGAACCTTCGTCGTAAAATTGGTGGACGACGAGCTGCTATCAGGATCACAGAAACGCGAGGAGGTTTGTAAATACGACTCTGCCCTTGCTATTAGATAAACACGAATGTCAAATCCATGGCATCGATACCTCTTGCCGTTTCTGCGATCCTGATACAGATCTATACGCATCCGAAAATCGCACTGTCTACCGAACCTTCCTCGTAAAATTGGTGGACGACGAGCTGCTATCAGGATCACAGAAACGCGAGGAGGTTTGTAAATACGACTCTGCTCTTGCTGTTAGTTAAACACGAATGTTAAATCCATGGCATCGATACTTCTTGCCGTTTCTGCGATCCTGATACAGATCTATACGCATCCGACAATCGCACTGTCTACCGAACCTTCCTCGTAAAATTGGTGGACGACGAGCTGCTATCAGGATCACAGAAACGCGAGGAGGTTTGTAAATACGACTCTGCTCTTGCTATTAGATAAACACGAATATCAAATCCATGGCATCGATACCTCTTGCCGTTTCTGCGACCCTGATACAGATCTGTAGGCTTCCGAAGATCGCACTGTCTACCAGACTTTTCTCCTAAAATTGGTGGACGACGAGCTGCTATCAGGATCACAGGAATGCGAGGAGGTTTGCAAATACGACTCTGCTCATGCTATTAGATAAGCACGAATATCAAATCCATGGCATCGATACCTCTTGCCGTTTCTGCGATCCTGATACAGATCTACAGGCTTTCGAAAATCGCACTGTCTACCAGACTTTTGTCGTGAACTTGGTGGACGAGGAGTTGTTATCAGGATCACAGAAACGCGAGGAGGGATGAGGATGGTAATCTACCATGCTATGATGTTGACGCGAAATTTTGTTCTTTGGCGTAGGTACTCCTAGTCATTTCTGCAATCCTAATACAAATCTATATGATTCATTGGAAAATTGTTATCAGGTTTACAGAAAGGCGATGCGGTACGCAAGTGCCAGTCTGCTCCTGCTATGAGATATGCACGAAATTCAAATCCATGGCATCGATACCTCTTGCCGTTCATGCGATCCTGATACAGATCTGTAGGCTTCCGAAGATCGCACTGTCTACCAGACTTTTCTCGTAAAATTGGTGGACGACGAGCTGCTATCAGGATCACAGAAACGCGAGGAGGTTTGCCGATACCACCCTGTTCCTGCTATGAGATAAGCACGAAATTCAAATCTATGGCATCGATACCTCTCGATGTTTCTGCGATCCTGATGCAGATCTATAGGCTTCCGAAGATCGCACTGTCTACCGAACCTTTCTCGTAAAATTGGTGGACGACGAGCTGCTATCAGGATCACAGAAACGCGAGGAGGTTTGTAAATACGACTCTGCTCTTGCTATTAGATAAACGCGAATATCAAATCCATGGCATCGATACCTCTTGCCGTTTCTGCGACCCTGATACAAATCTGTAGGCTTCCGGAGATCGCACTGTCTACCAGACTTTTCTCCTAAAATTGGTGTACGACGAGCTGCTATCAGGATCACAGGAATGCGAGGAGGTTTGCAAATACGACTCTGCTCATGCTATTAGGTAAGCACGAATATCAAATCCATGGCATCGATACCTCTTGCAGTTTCTGCGATCCTGATACAGATCTGTAGGCTTCCGAAGATCGCACTGTCTAGCAGACTTTTCTCCTAAAATTGGTGGACGACGAGCTGCTGTCAGGATCACAGGAATGCGAGTAGGTTTGCAAATACGACCCTGCTCTTGCTATTAGATAAGCACGAATATGAAATCCATGGCATCGATACCTCTTGCCGTTTCTGCGATCCTGATGCAGATCTATAGGCTTCCGAAGATCGCACTGTCTACCGAACCTTTCTCGTAAAATTGGTGGACGACGAGCTGCTATCAGGATCACAGAAACGCGAGGAGGTTTGTAAATACGACTCTGCTCTTGCTATTAGATAAACGCGAATATCAAATCCATGGCATCGATACCTCTTGCCGTTTCTGCGACCCTGATACAAATCTGTAGGCTTCCGGAGATCGCACTGTCTACCAGACTTTTCTCCTAAAATTGGTGTACGACGAGCTGCTATCAGGATCACAGGAATGCGAGGAGGTTTGCAAATACGACTCTGCTCATGCTATTAGGTAAGCACGAATATCAAATCCATGGCATCGATACATCTTGCCGTTTCTGCGATCCTGATACAGATCTATACGCATCCGAAAATCGCACTGTCTACCGAACCTTCCTCGTAGAATTGGTGGACCACGAGCTGCTATCAGGATCACAGAAACGCGAGGAGGTTTGTAAATACGACTCTGCTCTTGATATTAGATGTTAAGCTCACCCACCGTACTTCTCGCGCCATCTAGTGAGCGGCGCTTCAACGCATCAACCGTTTGCTACTGGCCAGGCGGTTACCCTACGTTACCGACCGGGCGAAAAATCTACAGGTTTCTTTGTTACCAACCGCTGATGCAAAAGGGATGGGATGATGGTGCCACGAGACACAGACATTATTATTCACATATTCACAAAGTATTGTACCCTACATTTTCTGTTATAAACCTTCGTAAAGCAAAGAACGTATAGTTATTTCATCGGTAAACCCTCAGAGTGAGTGCTTTACATTAGAAAAGCACGAATATCAAATCCATGGCATCGATACCTCTTGCCGTTTCTGCGATCCTGATACAGATCTACAGGCTTTCGAAAATCGCACTGTCTACCAGACTTTTGTCGTGAACTTGGTGGACGAGGAGTTGTTATCAGGATCACAGAAACGCGAGGAGGGATGAGGATGGTAATCTACCATGCTATGATGTTGGCGCGAAATTTTGTTCTTTGGCGTAGGTACTCCTAGTCATTTCTGCAATCCTAATACAAATCTATATGATTCATTGGAAAATTGTTATCAGGTTTACAGAAAGGCGATGAGGTACGCAAGTGCCAGTCTGCTCCTGCTATGAGATATACACGAAATTCAAATCCATGGCATCGATACCTCTTGCAGTTCATGCGATCCTGATACAGATCTGTAGGCTTCCGAAGATCGCACTGTCTACCAAACTTTCCTCCTAAAATTGGTGGACTACGAGCTGCTATCAGGATCACAGGAATGCGAGGAGGTTTGCAAATACGACTCTGCTCATGCCATTAGATAAGCACGAATATCAAATTCAAGTCATCGATAGCTCTTGCCGTTTCTGCGATCCTAATACAGATCTATACGCATCCGAAAATCGCACTGTCTACCGAACCTTTCTCGTAAAATTGGTGGACGACGAGCTGCTATCAGGATCACAGAAACGCGAGGAGGTTTGTAAATACGACTCTGCTCTTGCTATTAGATAAACACGAATGTCAAATCCATGGCATCGATACCTCTTGCCGTTTCTGCGATTCTGATACAGATCTGTAGGCTTCCGAAAATCGCACTGTCTACCGAACCTTTCTCGTAAAATTGGTGGACGACGAGCTGCTATCAGGATCACAGAAACGCGAGGAGGTTTGCAAATATGACTCTACCCTTGCTATTAGATAAGCACGAATATGAAATCCATGGCATCGATACCTCTTGCCGTTTCTGCGATCCTGATACAGATCTACAGGATTTCGAAAATCGCACTGTCTACCAGACTTTTGTCGTGAAGTTGGTGGACGAGGAGTTGTTATCAGGATCACAGAAACGCGAGGAGGTTTGCCGATACCACTCTGCTCCTACTATGAGATAAGCACGAAATTCAAATCTATGGCATCGATACCTCTTGCGGTTTCTGCGATCCTGATACAAATCTGTAGGCTTCCGAAGATCGCACTATCTACCAGACTTTTCTCATTCTCCTAAAATTGGTGGACGACGAGCTGCTGTCAGGATCACAGGAATGCGAGGAGGTTTGCAAATACGACCCTGCTCTTGCTGTTAGATAAACACGAATATTAAATCCATGGCATCGATACCTCTTGCCGTTTCTGCGATCCCGATACAGATCTATACGCATCCGAAAATCGCACTGTCTACCGAACCTTCCTCGTAGAATTGGTGGACCACGAGCTGCTATCAGGATCACAGAAACGCAAGGAGGTTTGTAAATACGACTCTGCTCTTGATATTAGATGTTAAGCTCACCCACCGTACTTCTCGCGCCATCTAGTGAGCGGCGCTTCAACGCATCAACCGTTTGCTACTGGCCAGGCGGTTACCCTACGTTACCGACCGGGGGAAAAATCTACAGGTTTCTTTGTTACCAACCGCTGGTGCAAAAGAGATGGGATGATGGTGCCACGAGACACAGACATTATTATTCACATATTCCCAAAGTATTGTAC
Organism: Acanthoscelides obtectus; assembly: GCA_963669975.1. Lineage (NCBI taxonomy): Eukaryota > Metazoa > Arthropoda > Insecta > Coleoptera > Chrysomelidae > Acanthoscelides > Acanthoscelides obtectus. The sequence continues at coordinate 94,084,336 of CAVLJG010000008.1, read as the reverse complement.
CCTACATTTTCTGTTATAAACCTTCGTAAAGCAAAGAACGTATAGTTATTTCATCGGTAAACCCTCAGAGTGAGTGCTTTACATTAGATAAGCACGAATATCAAATCCATGGCATCGATACCTCTTGCCGTTTCTGCGATCCTGATACAGATCTACAGGCTTTCGAAAATCGCACTGTCTACCAGACTTTTGTCGTGAAGTTGGTGGACGAGGAGTTGTTATCAGGATCACAGAAACGCGAGGAGGGATGAGGATGGTAATCTACCATGCTATGATGTTGGCGCGAAACTTTGTTCTTTGGCGTAGGTACTCCTAGTCATTTCTGCAAGCCTAATACAAATCTATATGATTCATTGGAAAATTGTTATCAGGTTTACAGAAAGGCGATGAGGTACGCAAGTGCCAGTCTGCTCCTGCTATGAGATATACACGAAATTCAAATCCATGGCATCGATACCTCTTGCCGTTTCTGCGATCCTGATACAGATCAGCAGGCTTCCGAAGATCGCACTGTCTACCAGACTTTTCTCCTAAAATTGGTGGACGACGAGCTGCTATCAGGATCACAGGAATGCGAGGAGGTTTGCAAATACGACTCTGCTCTTGCTATTAGATAAGCACGAATATCAAATTCATGGCATCGATCCCTCTTGCAGTTTCTGCGATCCTGATACAGATCTGCAGGCTTCCGAAGATCGCACTGTCTACCAGACTTTTCTGGTAAAATTGGTGGACGAGGAGCTGCTATCAGGATCACAGAAACGCGAGGAGGTTTGCCGATACCACCCTGCTCCTGCTATGAGATAAGCACGAAATTCAAATCTATGGCAGCGATACCTCTTGCCGTTTCTGCGATCCTGATACAGATCTATACGCATCCGAAATTCGCACTGTCTACCGAACCTTCCTCGTAAAATTGGTGGACGACGAGCTGCTATCAGGATCACAGAAACGCGAGGAGGTTTGTAAATACGACTCTGCACTTGCTATTAGATAAACACGAATATCAAATCCATGGCATCGATACCTCTTGCCGTTTCTGCGATCCTGATACAGATCTATACGCATCCGAAAATCGCACTGTCTACCGAACCTTCCTCGTAAAATTGGTGGACGACGAGCTGCTATCAGGATCACAGAAACGCGAGGAGGTTTGTAAATACGACTCTGCTCTTGCTATTAGATAAACATGAATATCAAATCCATGGCATCGATACCTCTTGCCGTTTATGCGATCCTGATACAGATCAGCAGGCTTTCGAAAATCGCACTGTCTACCAGACTTTTGTCGTGAAGTTGGTGGACGAGGAGTTGTTATCAGGATCACAGAAACGCGAGGAGGGATGAGGATGGTAATCTACCATGCTATGATGTTGGCGCGACATTTTGATCTTTGGCGTAGGTACTCCTAGTCATTTCTGCAATCCTAATACAAATCTAAATGATTTATTGGAAAATTGTTATCAGGTTTACAGAAAGGCGATGAGGTACGCAAGTGCCAGTCTGCTCCTGCTATGAGATATGCACGAAATTCAAATCCATGGCATCGATACCTCTTGCCGTTCATGCGATCCTGATACAGATCTATAGGCTTCCGAAGATCGCACTGTCTACCGAACCTTTCTCGTAAAATTGGTGGACGACGAGCTGCTATCAGGGTCACAGAAACGCGAAGAGGTTTGTAAATACGACTCTGCTCTTGCTATTAGTTAAGCACGAAATTCAAATCCATGGCATCGATACCGCTTGCCGTTTCTGCGATCCTGATACAGATCTACAGGCTTTCGAAAATCGCACTGTCTACCAGACTTTTCTCCTAAAATTGGTGGACGACGAGCTGCTATCAGGATCACAGAAGCGCGAGGAGGTTTGCCACACGCTTCTTGTTATTAGGTAAGCACGAAATTCAAATACATGGCATTGATACCTCTTGCCGTTTCTGCAATCCTGATACAGATCTACCGACTTTCGAAAATCGCACTGTCTACCAGACTTTTGTCGCGAAGTTGGTGGACGAGGAGTTGTTATCAGGATCACAGAAACGCGAGGAGGGATGAGGATGGTAATCTACCATGCTATGATGTTGGCGCGAAATTTTGATCTTTGGCGTAGGTACTCCTAGTCATTTCTGCAATCCTAATACAAATCTATATGATTCATTGGAAAATTGTTATCAGGTTTACAGAAAGGCGATGAGGTACGCAAGTGCCAGTCTGCTCCTGCTATGAGATATGCACGAAATTCAAATCCATGGCATCGATACCTCTTGCCGTTCATGCGATCCTGATACAGATCTATAAGCATCCGAAAATCACACTGTCTACCAGCCTTTTGTCGTAAAGTTAGTGGACGACGAGTTGTTATCAGGATCACAGAAACGCGAGGAGGCATGAGAATGGCACTCTGCTCCTGCTGTGAGATAAGCACAAAATTCAAATCTATGGCATCGATACCACTTGCCGTTTCTGCGATCCTGATACAGATCTGTAGGCTTCCGAAGATCGCACTATCTACCAGACTTTTCTCGTTAAATTGGTGGACGACGAGCTGCAATCAGGATCACAGGAACGCGAGGAGGTTTGCCGATACCACCCTGCTCCTACTATGAGATAAGCACGAAATTCGAATCTATGGCATCGATACCTCTTGCCGTTTCTGCGATCCTGATACAGATCTGTAGGCTTCCGAAGATCGCACTATCTACCAGACTTTTCTCCTAAAATTGGTGGACGACGAGCTGCTATCAGGATCACAGGAATGCGAGGATGTTTGCAAATACGACTCTGCTCTTGCTATTAGATAAGCACGAATATCAAATCCATGGCATCGATACCTCTTGCCGTTTCTGCGATCCTGATACAGATCTACAGGCTGTCGAAAATCGCACTGTCTACCAGACTTTTGTCGTGAAGTTGGTGGACGAGGAGTTGTTATCAGGATCACAGAAACGCGAGGAGGAATGGGGATGGTAATCTACCATGCTATGATATTGGCGCGAAATTTTGATCTTTGGCGTAGGTACTCATAGTCATTTCTGCAATCCTAATACAAATCTATATGATTCATTGGAAAATTGTTATCAGGTTTACAGAAAGGCGATGAGGTACGCAAGTGCCAGTCTGCTCCTGCTATGAGATATGCACGAAATTCAAATCCATGGCATCGATACCTCTTGCCGTTCATGCGATCCTGATACAGATCTATAAGCATCCGAAATCACACTGTCTACCAGCCTTTTGTCGTAAAGTTAGTGGACGACGAGTTGTTATCAGGTTCACAGAAACGCGAGGAGGTTTGCCGATACCACCCTGCTCCTGCTATGAGGTAAGCACAAAATTCAAATCTATGGCATCGATACCACTTGCCGTTTCTGCGATCCTGATACAGATCTGAAGGCTTCCGAAGATCGCACTATCTACCAGACTTTTCTCGTAAAATTGGTGGACGATGAGCTGCAATCAGGATCACAGAAACGCGAGGAGGTTTGCCGATACCACCCTACTCCTACTATGAGATGAGCACGAAATTCGAATCTATGGCATCGATACCTCTTGCCGTTTCTATGATCCTGATACAGATCTGTAGGCTTCCGAAGATCGCACTGTCTACCAGACTTTTCTCCTAAAACTGGTGGACGACGAGCTGCTATCAGGATCACAGAAACGCGAGGAGGTTTGCAAATACGACTCTGCTCTTGCTATTAGATAAGCACGAATATCAAATCCATGGCATCGATACCTCTTGCCGTTTCTGCGATCCTGATACAGATCTGAAGGCTTCCGAAGATCGCACTATCTACCAGACTTTTCTCGTAAAATTGGTGGACGATGAGCTGCAATCAGGATCACAGAAACGCGAGGAGGTTTGCCGATACCACCCTGCTCCTGCTATGAGATAAGCACAAAATTCAAATCTATGGCATCGATACATCTTGCCGTTTCTGCGATCCTGATACAGATCTGTAGGCTTCCGAAGATCTCACTGTCTACCAGACTTTTCTCCTAAAATTGGTGGACGAAGAGCTGCTATCAGGATCACAAAAACGCGAGGTAGGTTTGCAAATACGACTCTGCGCTTGCTATTAGATAAGCACGAATATCAAATCCATGGCGTCGATACCTCTTGCCGTTTCTGCGATCCTGATACAGATCTATACGCATCCGAAAATCGCACTGCCTACCGAACCTTTCTCGTAAAATTGGTGGACGACGAGCTGCTATCAGGATCACAGAAACGCGAGGAGGCTTGCAAATACGACTATGCTCTTGCTATTAGATAAGCACGAATATCAAATCCATGGCATCGATATCTCTTGCCGTTTCTGCGATCCTGATACAGATCTATAGGCTTCCGAAGATCGCACTGTCTACCGAACCTTTCTCGTAAAATTGGTGGACGACGAGCTGCTATCAGGGTCACAGAAACGCGAAGAGGTTTGTAAATACGACTCTGCTCTTGCTATTAGATAAGCACGAATATCAAATTCATGGCATCGATACCTCTTGCAGTTTCTGCGATCCTGATACAGATCTGCAGGCTTCCGAAGATCGCACTGTCTACCAGACGTTTCTCGTAAAATTGGTGGACGACGAGCTGCTATCAGGATCACAGAAACGCGAGGAGGTTTGCCGATATCACCCTGCTTCTGCTATGAGATAAGCACGAAATTCAAATCTATGGCATCGATACCTCTTGCCGTTTCTGCGATCCTGATACAGGTCTGTAGGCTTCCGAAGATCGCACTGTCTACCAGACTGTTCTCGTACAATTGGTGGACGACGAGCTGCTATCAGGATCACAGAAACGCGAGGAGGTTTGCAAATACGACTCTGCTCTTGCTATTAGATAAGCACGAATATCAAATCCATGGCATCGATAACTCTTGCCGTTTCTGCGATCCTGATACAGATCTGTAGGCTTCCGGAGATCGCACTGTCTACCAGACTTTTCTCCTAAAATAGGTGGACGACGAGCTGCTATCAGGATCACAGGAATGCGAGGAGGTTTGCAAATACGACCCTGCTCTTGCTATTAGATAAACACGAAATTCAAATCTATGGCATCGATACCTCTTGCCGTTTCTGCGATCCTGATACAGATCTGTAGGCTTCCGAAGATCGCACTGTCTACCAGACTTTTCTCCTAAAATTGGTGGACGACGAGCTGCTATTAGGATCACAGGAATGCGAGGAGGTTTGCAAATACGACCCTGCTCTTGCTATTAGATAAACACGAATATCAAATCCATGGCATCGATACCTCTTGCCGTTTCTGCGATCCTGATACAGATCTGTAGGCTTCCGAAGATCGCACTGTCTACCAGACTTTTCTCCTCAAATTGGTGGACGACGAGCTGCTATCAGGATCACAGAAACGCGAGGAGGTATGAGAATGGCACTCTGCTCCTGCTATGAGATAAGCACAAAATACAAATCTATGGCATCGATACCACTTGCCGTTTCTGCGATCCTGATACAGATCTGTAGGCTTCCGAAGATCGCACTATCTACCAGACTTTTCTCCTGAAATTGGTGGACGACGAGCTGCTGTCAGGATCACAGGAATGCGAGGAGGTTTGCAAATACGACCCTGCTCTTGCTATTAGGTAAGCACGAATATCAAATCCATGGCATCGATACCTCTTGCCGTTTCTGTGATCCTGATACAGATCTGTAGGCTTCCGAAGATCGCACTGTCTACCAGACTTTTCTCCTAAAATTGGTGGACGACGAGCTGCTGTCAGGATCACAGGAATGCGAGGAGGTTTGCAAATACGACCCTGCTCTTGCTATTAGATAAGCACGAATATCAAATCCATCGCATCGATACATCTTGCCGTTTCTGCGATCCTGATACAGATCTATACGCATCCGGAAATCGCACTGTCTACCGAACCTTCGTCGTAAAATTGGTGGACGACGAGCTGCTATCAGGATCACAGAAACGCGAGGAGGTTTGTAAATATATGACTCTGCTCTTGCTGTTAGTTAAACACGAATATTAAATCCATGGCATCGATACCTCTTGCCGTTTCTGCGATCCTGATACAGATCTATACGCATCCGAAAATCGCACTGTCTACCGAACCTTCCTCGTAAAATTGGTGGACGACGAGCTGCTATCAGGATCACAGAAACGCGAGGAGGTTTGTAAATATATGACTCTGCTCTTGCTGTTAGTTAAACACGCATATTAAATCCATGGCATCGATACCTCTTGCCGTTTCTGCGATCCTGATACAGATCTACACGCATCCGAAAATCGCACTGTCTACCAGACTTTTGTCGTGAAGTTGGTGGACGAGGAGTTGTTATCAGGATCACAGAAACGCGAGGAGGTATGAGGATGGTGTTCTGCCAGTGCTATGATGTTGTCGCGAAATTTTGATCTTCGGCATCTATACTCCTAGTCATTTCTGCAATACTAATACAAAATCTATATGATTCATTGGAGAATTGTTATCAGGTTTACAGAAAGGCGAGGAGGTATGCAAACGCCATTCTGCTCTTTGTATGAGATAAGCACGAAATTCAAATCTATGGCATCGATACCTCTTGCCGTTTCTGCGATCCTGATACAGATCTATACGCATCCGAAAATCGCACTGTCTACCGAACCTTTCTGGTAAAATTGGTGGACGACGAGCTGCTATCAGGATCACAGAAACGCGAGGAGGTTTGCGAATACGACTCTGCTCTTGCTATTAGATAAGCACGAATATCAAATCCATGGCATCGATACCTCTTGCCGTTTCTGCGATCCTGATACAGATCTATACGCATCCGAAAATCGCACTGTCTACCGAACCTTTCTAGTAAAATTGGTGGACGACGAGCTGCTATCAGGATCACAGAAACGCGAGGAGGTTTGCCGATACCACCCTGTTCCTGCTATGAGATAAGCACGAAATTCAAATCTATGGCATCGATACCTCTTGCCGTTTCTGCGATCCTGATACAGATCTGTAGGCTTCCGAAGACCGCACTGTCTACCAGACTTTTCTCCTAAAATTGGTGGACGACGAGCTGCTATCAGGATCACAGGAATGCGAGGAGGTTTGCAAATACGACCCTGCTCTTGCTATTAGATAAACACGAATATCAAATCCATGGCATCGATACCTGTTGCCGTTTCTGCGATCCTGATACAGATCTGTAGGCTTCCGAAGATCGCACTGTCTACCAGCCTTTTCTCCTAAAATTGGTGGACGACGAGCTGCTATCAGGATCACAGAAACGCGAGGAAGTTTGCCGATACCACCCTGCTTCTGCTATGAGATAAGCACGAAATTCAAATCTATTGCATCGATACCTCTTGCCGTTTCTGCAATCCTGATACAGATCTGTAGGCTTCCGAAGATCGCACTGTCTACCAGACTTTCCTCCTAAAATTGGTGGACGACGAGCTGCTATCAGGATCACAGGAATGCGAGGAGGTTTGCAAATACGACTCTGCTAATGCTATTAAATAAGCACGAATATCAAATTCATGGCATCGATACCTCTTGCCGTTTCTGCGATCCTGATACAGATCTGTAGGCTTCCGGAGATCGCACTGTCTACCAGACTTTTCTCCTAAAATTGGTGGACGACGAGCTGCTATCAGGATCACAGGAATGCGAGGAGGTCTGGCGATACCACCCTGCTCCTGCTATGAGATATGCACGAAATTCAAATCTATGGCATCGATACCTCTTGCCGTTTCTGCGATCCTGATACAGATCTGTAGGCTTCCGAAGATCGCACTGTCTACCAGACTTTCCTCCTAAAATTGGTGGACGACGAGCTGCTATCAGGATCACAGGAATGCGAGGAGGTTTGCAAATACGACTCTGCTCTTGCTATTAGATAAGCACGAATATCAAATTCATGGCATCGATACCTCTTGCAGTTTCTGCGATCCTGATACAGATCTGCAGGCTTCCGAAGATCGCACTGTCTACCAGACGTTTCTCGTAAAATTGGTGGACGACGAGCTGCTATCAGGATCACAGAAACGCGAGGAGGTTTGCCGATATCACCCTGCTTCTGCTATGAGATAAGCACGAAATTCAAATCTATGGCATCGATACCTCTTGCCGTTTCTGCGATCCTGATACAGATCTGTAGGCTTCCGAAGATCGCACTGTCTACCAGACTGTTCTCGTACAATTGGTGGACGACGAGCTGCTATCAGGATCACAGAAACGCGAGGAGGTTTGCAAATACGACTCTGCTCTTGCTATTAGATAAGCACGAATATCAAATCCATGGCATCGATACCTCTTGCCGTTTCTGCGATCCTGATACAGATCTGTAGGCTTCCGGAGATCGCACTGTCTACCAGACTTTTCTCCTAAAATAGGTGGACGACGAGCTGCTATCAGGATCACAGGGATGCGAGGAGGTTTGCCGATACCACCCTGCTCCTGCTATGAGATAAGCACGAAATTCAAATCTATGGCATCGATACCTCTTGCCGCTTCTGCGATCCTGATACAGATCTGTAGGCTTCCGAAGATCGCACTGTCTACCAGACTTTCCTCCTAAAATTGGTGGACGACGAGCTGCTATCAGGATCACAGGAATGCGAGGAGGTTTGCAAATACGACTCTGCTCTTGCTATTAGATAAGCACGAATATCAAATTCATGGCATCGATACCTCTTGCAGTTTCTGCGATCCTGATACAGATCTGCAGGCTTCCGAAGATCGCACTGTCTACCAGACGTTTCTCGTAAAATTGGTGGACGACGAGCTGCTATCAGGATCACAGAAACGCGAGGAGGTTTGCCGATATCACCCTGCTTCTGCTATGAGATAAGCACGAAATTCAAATCTATGGCATCGATACCTCTTGCCGTTTCTGCGATCCTGATACAGGTCTGTAGGCTTCCGAAGATCGCACTGTCTACCAGACTGTTCTCGTACAATTGGTGGACGACGAGCTGCTATCAGGATCACAGAAACGCGAGGAGGTTTGCAAATACGACTCTGCTCTTGCTATTAGATAAGCACGAATATCAAATCCATGGCATCGATAACTCTTGCCGTTTCTGCGATCCTGATACAGATCTGTAGGCTTCCGGAGATCGCACTGTCTACCAGACTTTTCTCCTAAAATAGGTGGACGACGAGCTGCTATTAGGATCACAGGAATGCGAGGAGGTTTGCAAATACGACCCTGCTCTTGCTATTAGATAAACACGAATATCAAATCCATGGCATCGATACCTCTTGCCGTTTCTGCGATCCTGATACAGACCTGTAGGCTTCCGAAGATCGCACTGTCTACCAGACTTTTCTCCTCAAATTGGTGGACGACGAGCTGCTATCAGGATCACAGAAACGCGAGGAGGTATGAGAATGGCACTCTGCTCCTGCTATGAGATAAGCACAAAATACAAATCTATGGCATCGATACCACTTGCCGTTTCTGCGATCCTGATACAGATCTGTAGGCTTCCGAAGATCGCACTATCTACCAGACTTTTCTCCTAAAATTGGTGGACGACGAGCTGCTGTCAGGATCACAGGAATGCGAGGAGGTTTGCAAATACGACCCTGCTCTTGCTATTAGGTAAGCACGAATATCAAATCCATGGCATCGATACCTCTTGCCGTTTCTGTGATCCTGATACAGATCTGTAGGCTTCCGAAGATCGCACTGTCTACCAGACTTTTCTCCTAAAATTGGTGGACGACGAGCTGCTGTCAGGATCACAGGAATGCGAGGAGGTTTGCAAATACGACCCTGCTCTTGCTATTAGATAAGCACGAATATCAAATCCATCGCATCGATACATCTTGCCGTTTCTGCGATCCTGATACAGATCTATACGCATCCGGAAATCGCACTGTCTACCGAACCTTCGTCGTAAAATTGGTGGACGACGAGCTGCTATCAGGATCACAGAAACGCGAGGAGGTTTGTAAATATATGACTCTGCTCTTGCTGTTAGTTAAACACGAATATTAAATCCATGGCATCGATACCTCTTGCCGTTTCTGCGATCCTGATACAGATCTATACGCATCCGAAAATCGCACTGTCTACCGAACCTTCCTCGTAAAATTGGTGGACGACGAGCTGCTATCAGGATCACAGAAACGCGAGGAGGTTTGTAAATATATGACTCTGCTCTTGCTGTTAGTTAAACACGAATATTAAATCCATGGCATCGATACCTCTTGCCGTTTCTGCGATCCTGATACAGATCTACACGCATCCGAAGATCGCACTGTCTACCAGACTGTTCTCGTACAATTGGTGGACGACGAGCTGCTATCAGGATCACAGAAACGCGAGGAGGTTTGCAAATACGACTCTGCTCTTGCTATTAGATAAGCACGAATATCAAATCCATGGCATCGATAACTCTTGCCGTTTCTGCGATCCTGATACAGATCTGTAGGCTTCCGGAGATCGCACTGTCTACCAGACTTTTCTCCTAAAATAGGTGGACGACGAGCTGCTATCAGGATCACAGGAATGCGAGGAGGTTTGCAAATACGACCCTGCTCTTGCTATTAGATAAACACGAAATTCAAATCTATGGCATCGATACCTCTTGCCGTTTCTGCGATCCTGATACAGATCTGTAGGCTTCCGAAGATCGCACTGTCTACCAGACTTTTCTCCTAAAATTGGTGGACGACGAGCTGCTATTAGGATCACAGGAATGCGAGGAGGTTTGCAAATACGACCCTGCTCTTGCTATTAGATAAACACGAATATCAAATCCATGGCATCGATACCTCTTGCCGTTTCTGCGATCCTGATACAGATCTGTAGGCTTCCGAAGATCGCACTGTCTACCAGACTTTTCTCCTCAAATTGGTGGACGACGAGCTGCTATCAGGATCACAGAAACGCGAGGAGGTATGAGAATGGCACTCTGCTCCTGCTATGAGATAAGCACAAAATACAAATCTATGGCATCGATACCACTTGCCGTTTCTGCGATCCTGATACAGATCTGTAGGCTTCCGAAGATCGCACTATCTACCAGACTTTTCTCCTGAAATTGGTGGACGACGAGCTGCTGTCAGGATCACAGGAATGCGAGGAGGTTTGCAAATACGACCCTGCTCTTGCTATTAGGTAAGCACGAATATCAAATCCATGGCATCGATACCTCTTGCCGTTTCTGTGATCCTGATACAGATCTGTAGGCTTCCGAAGATCGCACTGTCTACCAGACTTTTCTCCTAAAATTGGTGGACGACGAGCTGCTGTCAGGATCACAGGAATGCGAGGAGGTTTGCAAATACGACCCTGCTCTTGCTATTAGATAAGCACGAATATCAAATCCATCGCATCGATACATCTTGCCGTTTCTGCGATCCTGATACAGATCTATACGCATCCGGAAATCGCACTGTCTACCGAACCTTCGTCGTAAAATTGGTGGACGACGAGCTGCTATCAGGATCACAGAAACGCGAGGAGGTTTGTAAATATATGACTCTGCTCTTGCTGTTAGTTAAACACGAATATTAAATCCATGGCATCGATACCTCTTGCCGTTTCTGCGATCCTGATACAGATCTATACGCATCCGAAAATCGCACTGTCTACCGAACCTTCCTCGTAAAATTGGTGGACGACGAGCTGCTATCAGGATCACAGAAACGCGAGGAGGTTTGTAAATATATGACTCTGCTCTTGCTGTTAGTTAAACACGCATATTAAATCCATGGCATCGATACCTCTTGCCGTTTCTGCGATCCTGATACAGATCTACACGCATCCGAAAATCGCACTGTCTACCAGACTTTTGTCGTGAAGTTGGTGGACGAGGAGTTGTTATCAGGATCACAGAAACGCGAGGAGGTATGAGGATGGTGTTCTGCCAGTGCTATGATGTTGTCGCGAAATTTTGATCTTCGGCATCTATACTCCTAGTCATTTCTGCAATACTAATACAAAATCTATATGATTCATTGGAGAATTGTTATCAGGTTTACAGAAAGGCGAGGAGGTATGCAAACGCCATTCTGCTCTTTGTATGAGATAAGCACGAAATTCAAATCTATGGCATCGATACCTCTTGCCGTTTCTGCGATCCTGATACAGATCTATACGCATCCGAAAATCGCACTGTCTACCGAACCTTTCTGGTAAAATTGGTGGACGACGAGCTGCTATCAGGATCACAGAAACGCGAGGAGGTTTGCGAATACGACTCTGCTCTTGCTATTAGATAAGCACGAATATCAAATCCATGGCATCGATACCTCTTGCCGTTTCTGCGATCCTGATACAGATCTATACGCATCCGAAAATCGCACTGTCTACCGAACCTTTCTAGTAAAATTGGTGGACGACGAGCTGCTATCAGGATCACAGAAACGCGAGGAGGTTTGCCGATACCACCCTGTTCCTGCTATGAGATAAGCACGAAATTCAAATCTATGGCATCGATACCTCTTGCCGTTTCTGCGATCCTGATACAGATCTGTAGGCTTCCGAAGACCGCACTGTCTACCAGACTTTTCTCCTAAAATTGGTGGACGACGAGCTGCTATCAGGATCACAGGAATGCGAGGAGGTTTGCAAATACGACCCTGCTCTTGCTATTAGATAAACACGAATATCAAATCCATGGCATCGATACCTGTTGCCGTTTCTGCGATCCTGATACAGATCTGTAGGCTTCCGAAGATCGCACTGTCTACCAGCCTTTTCTCCTAAAATTGGTGGACGACGAGCTGCTATCAGGATCACAGAAACGCGAGGAAGTTTGCCGATACCACCCTGCTTCTGCTATGAGATAAGCACGAAATTCAAATCTATTGCATCGATACCTCTTGCCGTTTCTGCAATCCTGATACAGATCTGTAGGCTTCCGAAGATCGCACTGTCTACCAGACTTTCCTCCTAAAATTGGTGGACGACGAGCTGCTATCAGGATCACAGGAATGCGAGGAGGTTTGCAAATACGACTCTGCTAATGCTATTAAATAAGCACGAATATCAAATTCATGGCATCGATACCTCTTGCCGTTTCTGCGATCCTGATACAGATCTGTAGGCTTCCGGAGATCGCACTGTCTACCAGACTTTTCTCCTAAAATTGGTGGACGACGAGCTGCTATCAGGATCACAGGAATGCGAGGAGGTCTGGCGATACCACCCTGCTCCTGCTATGAGATATGCACGAAATTCAAATCTATGGCATCGATACCTCTTGCCGTTTCTGCGATCCTGATACAGATCTGTAGGCTTCCGAAGATCGCACTGTCTACCAGACTTTCCTCCTAAAATTGGTGGACGACGAGCTGCTATCAGGATCACAGGAATGCGAGGAGGTTTGCAAATACGACTCTGCTCTTGCTATTAGATAAGCACGAATATCAAATTCATGGCATCGATACCTCTTGCAGTTTCTGCGATCCTGATACAGATCTGCAGGCTTCCGAAGATCGCACTGTCTACCAGACGTTTCTCGTAAAATTGGTGGACGACGAGCTGCTATCAGGATCACAGAAACGCGAGGAGGTTTGCCGATATCACCCTGCTTCTGCTATGAGATAAGCACGAAATTCAAATCTATGGCATCGATACCTCTTGCCGTTTCTGCGATCCTGATACAGATCTGTAGGCTTCCGAAGATCGCACTGTCTACCAGACTGTTCTCGTACAATTGGTGGACGACGAGCTGCTATCAGGATCACAGAAACGCGAGGAGGTTTGCAAATACGACTCTGCTCTTGCTATTAGATAAGCACGAATATCAAATCCATGGCATCGATACCTCTTGCCGTTTCTGCGATCCTGATACAGATCTGTAGGCTTCCGGAGATCGCACTGTCTACCAGACTTTTCTCCTAAAATAGGTGGACGACGAGCTGCTATCAGGATCACAGGGATGCGAGGAGGTTTGCCGATACCACCCTGCTCCTGCTATGAGATAAGCACGAAATTCAAATCTATGGCATCGATACCTCTTGCCGCTTCTGCGATCCTGATACAGATCTGTAGGCTTCCGAAGATCGCACTGTCTACCAGACTTTCCTCCTAAAATTGGTGGACGACGAGCTGCTATCAGGATCACAGGAATGCGAGGAGGTTTGCAAATACGACTCTGCTCTTGCTATTAGATAAGCACGAATATCAAATTCATGGCATCGATACCTCTTGCAGTTTCTGCGATCCTGATACAGATCTGCAGGCTTCCGAAGATCGCACTGTCTACCAGACGTTTCTCGTAAAATTGGTGGACGACGAGCTGCTATCAGGATCACAGAAACGCGAGGAGGTTTGCCGATATCACCCTGCTTCTGCTATGAGATAAGCACGAAATTCAAATCTATGGCATCGATACCTCTTGCCGTTTCTGCGATCCTGATACAGGTCTGTAGGCTTCCGAAGATCGCACTGTCTACCAGACTGTTCTCGTACAATTGGTGGACGACGAGCTGCTATCAGGATCACAGAAACGCGAGGAGGTTTGCAAATACGACTCTGCTCTTGCTATTAGATAAGCACGAATATCAAATCCATGGCATCGATAACTCTTGCCGTTTCTGCGATCCTGATACAGATCTGTAGGCTTCCGGAGATCGCACTGTCTACCAGACTTTTCTCCTAAAATAGGTGGACGACGAGCTGCTATTAGGATCACAGGAATGCGAGGAGGTTTGCAAATACGACCCTGCTCTTGCTATTAGATAAACACGAATATCAAATCCATGGCATCGATACCTCTTGCCGTTTCTGCGATCCTGATACAGACCTGTAGGCTTCCGAAGATCGCACTGTCTACCAGACTTTTCTCCTCAAATTGGTGGACGACGAGCTGCTATCAGGATCACAGAAACGCGAGGAGGTATGAGAATGGCACTCTGCTCCTGCTATGAGATAAGCACAAAATACAAATCTATGGCATCGATACCACTTGCCGTTTCTGCGATCCTGATACAGATCTGTAGGCTTCCGAAGATCGCACTATCTACCAGACTTTTCTCCTAAAATTGGTGGACGACGAGCTGCTGTCAGGATCACAGGAATGCGAGGAGGTTTGCAAATACGACCCTGCTCTTGCTATTAGGTAAGCACGAATATCAAATCCATGGCATCGATACCTCTTGCCGTTTCTGTGATCCTGATACAGATCTGTAGGCTTCCGAAGATCGCACTGTCTACCAGACTTTTCTCCTAAAATTGGTGGACGACGAGCTGCTGTCAGGATCACAGGAATGCGAGGAGGTTTGCAAATACGACCCTGCTCTTGCTATTAGATAAGCACGAATATCAAATCCATCGCATCGATACATCTTGCCGTTTCTGCGATCCTGATACAGATCTATACGCATCCGGAAATCGCACTGTCTACCGAACCTTCGTCGTAAAATTGGTGGACGACGAGCTGCTATCAGGATCACAGAAACGCGAGGAGGTTTGTAAATATATGACTCTGCTCTTGCTGTTAGTTAAACACGAATATTAAATCCATGGCATCGATACCTCTTGCCGTTTCTGCGATCCTGATACAGATCTATACGCATCCGAAAATCGCACTGTCTACCGAACCTTCCTCGTAAAATTGGTGGACGACGAGCTGCTATCAGGATCACAGAAACGCGAGGAGGTTTGTAAATATATGACTCTGCTCTTGCTGTTAGTTAAACACGAATATTAAATCCATGGCATCGATACCTCTTGCCGTTTCTGCGATCCTGATACAGATCTACACGCATCCGAAAATCGCACTGTCTACCAGACTTTTGTCGTGAAGTTGGTGGACGAGGAGTTGTTATCAGGATCACAGAAACGCGAGGAGGTATGAGGATGGTGTTCTGCCAGTGCTATGATGTTGTCGCGAAATTTTGATCTTCGGCATCTATACTCCTAGTCATTTCTGCAATACTAATACAAAATCTATATGATTCATTGGAGAATTGTTATCAGGTTTACAGAAAGGCGAGGAGGTATGCAAACGCCATTCTGCTCTTTGTATGAGATAAGCACGAAATTCAAATCTATGGCATCGATACCTCTTGCCGTTTCTGCGATCCTGATACAGATCTATACGCATCCGAAAATCGCACTGTCTACCGAACCTTTCTGGTAAAATTGGTGGACGACGAGCTGCTATCAGGATCACAGAAACGCGAGGAGGTTTGCGAATACGACTCTGCTCTTGCTATTAGATAAGCACGAATATCAAATACATGGCATCGATACCTCTTGCCGTTTCTGCGATCCTGATACAGATCTATACGCATCCGAAAATCGCACTGTCTACCGAACCTTTCTAGTAAAATTGGTGGACGACGAGCTGCTATCAGGATCACAGAAACGCGAGGAGGTTTGCAAATACGACTCTGCTCTTGCTATTAGATAAGGACGAATATCAAATCCATGGCATCGATACCTCTTGCCGTATCTGCGATTCTGATACAGATCTGTAGGCTTCCGAAGATCTCCCTGTCTACCAGACTTTTCTCCTAAAATTGGTGGACGACGAGCTGCTATCAGGATCACAGGAATGCGAGGAGGTTTGCAAATACGACTCTGCTCTTGCTATTAGATAAACATGAATATCAAATCCATGGCATCGATACCTCTTGCCGTTTCTGCGATCATGATACAGATCTGCAGGCTTTCGAAAATCGCACTATCTACCAGACTTTTCTCGTAAAATTGGTGGACGAGGAGCTGCAATCAGGATCACAGAAACGCGAGGAGGTTTCCGATACCACCCTGCTCCTACTATGAGATAAGCACGAAACTCGAATCTATGGCATCGATACCTCTTGCCGTTTCTGCGATCCTGATACAGATCTCTAGGCTTCCGAAGATCGCACTGTCTACCAGACTTTTCTCCTAAAATTGGTGGACGACGAGCTGCTATCAGGATCACAGGAATGCGAGGATGTTTGCAAATACGACTCTGCTCTTGATATAGATGTTAAGCTCACCCACCGTACTTCTCGCGCCATCTAGTGAGCGGCGCTTCAACGCATCAACCGTTTGCTACTGGCCAGGCGGTTACCCTACGTTACCGACCGGGCGAAAAATCTACAGGTTTTTTTGTTACCAACTGGTGACGCAAAAGAGAGGGGATGATGGTGCCACGAGAGACAGACATTATTATTCACATATTCACAAAGTATTGTACCCTACATTTACTGTTATAAACCTTCGTAAAGGGAAGAACGTATAGTTATTTCATCGGTAAACCCTCAGAGTGAGTGCTTTACATTAGATAAGCACGAATATCAAATCCATGGCATCGATACCTCTTGCCGTTTCTGCGATCCTGATACAGATCTACAGGCTTTCGAGAACCGCACTGTCTACCAGACTTTTGTCGTGAAGTTGGTGGACGAGGAGTTGTTATCAGGATCACAGAAACGCGAGGAGGGATGAGGATGGTAATCTACCATGCTATGAGGTTGGCGCGAAATTTTGATCTTTGGCGTAGGTACTCCTAGTCATTTCTGCAATCCTAATACAAATCTATATGATTCATTGGAAAATTGTTATCAGGTTTACAGAAAGGCGATGAGGTACGCAAGTGCCAGTCTGCTCCTGCTATGAGATATGCACGAAATTCAAATCCATGGCATCGATACCTCTTGCCGTTCATGCTATCCTGATACAGATCTGTAGGCTTCCGAAGATCGCACTATCTACCAGACTTTTCTCGTAAAATTGGTGGACGACGAGCTGCAATCAGGATCACAGAAACGCGAGGAGGTTTGCCGATACCACCCTGCTCCTACTATGAGATAAGCACGAAATTCGAATCTATGGCATCGATACCTCTTGCCGTTTCTGCGATCCTGATACAGATCTATACGCATCCGAAAATCGCACTGTCTACCGAACCTTTATGGTAAAATTGGTGGACGACGAGCTGCTATCAGGATCACAGAAACGCGAGGAGGTTTGCAAATACGAAGCTGCTCTTGCTATTAGATAAGCACGACTATCAAATCCATGGCATCGATACATCTTGCCGTTTCTGCGATCCTGATAATGGTCTACAGGCTTTCGAAAATCGCACTGTCTGCCAGACTTTTGTCGTGAAGTTGGTGGGCGAGGAGTTGTTATCAGGATCACAGAAACGCGAGGAGGGATGAGGATGGTAATCTAACATGCTATGATGTTGGCGCGAAATTTTGATCATTGGCGTAGGTACTCCTAGTCATTTCTGCAATCCTAATACAAATCTATATGATTCATTGGAAAATTGTTATCAGGTTTACAGAAAGGCGATGAGGTACGCAAGTGCCAGTCTGCTCCTGCTATGAGATATGCACGAAATTCAAATCCATGGCATCGATACCTCTTGCCGTTCATGCGATCCTGATACAGATCTATAAGCATCCGAAAATCACACTGTCTACCAGCCTTTTCTCGTAAAATTGGTGGACGACGAGCTGCTATCAGGATCACAGAAACGCGAGGAGGTTTGCCGATACCACCCTGTTCCTGCTATGAGATAAGCACGAAATTCAAATCTATGGCATCGATACCTCTTGCCGTTTCTGCGACCCTGATACAGATCCGTAGGCTTCCGAAGACCGCACGGTCTACCAGACTTTTCTCGTAAAATTGGTGGACGACGAGCTGCTATCAGGATCACAGAAACGCGAGGAGGTTTGCCGATACCACCCTGCTCCTGCTATGAGGTACGCACGAAATTCAAATCTATGGCATCGATACCTCTTGCCGTTCATGCGATCCTGATACAGATCTATAAGCATCCGAAAATCACACTGTCTACCAGCCTTTTCTCGTAAAATTGGTGGACGACGAGCTGCTATCAGGATCACAGAAACGCGAGGAGGTTTGCCGATACCACCCTGTTCCTGCTATGAGATAAGCACGAAATTCAAATCTATGGCATCGATACCTCTTGCCGTTTCTGCGATCCTGATACAGATCTTTAGGCTTCCGAAGATCGCACTGTCTACCAGACTTTTCCCCTAAAATTGGTGTACGACGAGCTGCTATCAGGATCACAGGAATGCGAGGAGGTTTGCAAATACGACTCTGCTCTTGCTATTAGATAAGCACGAATATCAAATTCATGGCATCGATACCTCTTGCAGTTTCTGTGATCCTGATACAGATCTATACGCATCCGAAAATCGCACTGTCTACCGAACCTTCCTCGTAAAATTGGTGGACGACGAGCTGCTATCAGGATCACAGAAACGCGAGGAGGTTTGTAAATACGACTCTGCTCTTGCTATTAGATAAACACGAATATCAAATCCATGGCATCGATACCTCTTGCCGTTTCTGCGATCCTGATACAGATCTATACGCATCCGAAAATCGCACTGTCTACTGAACCTTCCTCGTAAAATTGGTGGACGACGAGCTGCTATCAGGATCACAGACACGCGAGGAGGTTTGACGATACCACCCTGCTCCTACTATGAGATAAGCACGAAATTCGAATCTATGGCGTCGATACCTCTTGCCGTTTCTGCGATCCTGATACAGATCTGTAGGCTTCCGAAGATCGCACTGTCTACCAGACTTTTCTCCTAAAATTGGTGGACGACGAGCTGCTATCAGGATCACAGGAATGCGAGGATGTTTGCAAATACGACTCTGCTCTTGATATTAGATGTTAAGCTCACCCACCGTACTTCTCGCGCCATCTAGTGAGCGGCGCTTAAACGCATCAACCGTTTGCTACTGGCCAGGCGGTTACCCTACGTTACCGACCGGGCGAAAAATCTACAGGTTTTTTTGCTTTCAACCGGTGACGCAAAAGAGAGGGTATGATGGTGCCACGAGAGACAGACATTATTATTCACATATTCACAAAGTATTGTACCCTACATTTTCTGTTATAAACCTTCGTAAAGCGAAGAACGTATAGTTATTTC
The DNA here is from genome assembly GCA_963669975.1 of Acanthoscelides obtectus. NCBI lineage: Eukaryota > Metazoa > Arthropoda > Insecta > Coleoptera > Chrysomelidae > Acanthoscelides > Acanthoscelides obtectus. The sequence goes on along the minus strand of CAVLJG010000008.1, from coordinate 94,064,496 downwards.
ATCGGTAAACCCTCAGAGTGAGTGCTTTACATTAGATAAGCACGAATATCAAATCCATGGCATCGATACCTCTTGCCGTTTCTGCGATCCTGATACAGATCTACAGGCTTTCGAGAATCGCACTGTCTACCAGACTTTTGTCGTGAAGTTTTTGGACGAGGAGTTGTTATCAGGATCACAGAAACGCGAGGAGGTTTGCAAATACGACCCTGCTCTTGCTATTAGAAAAGCACGAATATCAAATCCAAGGCATCGATACCTCCTGCCGTTTCTGCGATCCTGATACAGATCTGTAGGCTTCCGAAGATCGCACTGTCTACCAGACTTTTGTCGTGAAGTTGGTGGACGAGCAGTTGTTATCAGGATCACAGAAACGCGAGGAGGTATGAGGATGGTGCTCTGCCAATGCTATGATGTTGGCGCGAAATTTTGATCTTCGGCATCTATACTCCTAGTCATTTCTGCAATACTAGTACAAAATCTATATGATTCATTGGAGAATTGTTATCAGGTTTACAGAAAGGCGAGGAGGTATGCAAACGCCATTCTGCTCTTTGTATGAGATAAGCACGAAATTCAGATCTATGGCATCGATACCTCTTGCCGTTTCTGCGATCCTGATACAGATCTATACGCATCCGAAAATCGCACTGCCTACCGAACCTTTCTCGTAAAATTGGTGGCCGACGAGCTGCTATCAGGATCACAGAAGCGCGAGGTGGTTTGCAAATACGACTCTGCTCTTGCTATTAGATAAGGACGAATATCAAATCCATGGCATCGATACCTCTTGCCGTTTCTGCGATCCTGATACAGATATGTAGGCTTCCGAAGATCGCACTGCCTACCAGACTTTTCTCCTAATATTGGTGGACGACGAGCTGCTATCAGGATCACAGGAATGCGAGGAGGTTTGCAAATACGACGCTGCTCATGCTATTAGATAAGCACGAATATCAAATCCATGGCATCGATACCTCTTGCCGTTTCTGCGATCCTGATACAGATCTATACGCATCCGAAAATCGCACTGTCTACCGAACCTTCCTCGTAAAATTAGTGGACGACGAGCTGCTATCAGGATCACAGAAGCGCGAGGAGGTTTGTAAATACGACCCTGCTCTTGCTATTAGATAAGCACGAATATCAAATCCATCGCATCGATACATCTTGCCGTTTCTGCGATCCTGATACAGATCTATACGCATCCGGAAATCGCACTGTCTACCGAACCTTCGTCGTAAAATTGGTGGACGACGAGCTGCTATCAGGATCACAGAAACGCGAGGAGGTTTGTAAATATATGACTCTGCTCTTGCTGTTAGTTAAACACGAATATTAAATCCATGGCATCGATACCTCTTGCCGTTTCTGCGATCCTGATACAGATCTATACGCATCCGAAAATCGCACTGTCTACCGAACCTTCCTCGTAAAATTGGTGGACGACGAGCTGCTATCAGGATCACAGAAACGCGAGGAGGTTTGTAAATATATGACTCTGCTCTTGCTGTTAGTTAAACACGCATATTAAATCCATGGCATCGATACCTCTTGCCGTTTCTGCGATCCTGATACAGATCTACACGCATCCGAAAATCGCACTGTCTACCAGACTTTTGTCGTGAAGTTGGTGGACGAGGAGTTGTTATCAGGATCACAGAAACGCGAGGAGGTATGAGGATGGTGTTCTGCCAGTGCTATGATGTTGTCGCGAAATTTTGATCTTCGGCATCTATACTCCTAGTCATTTCTGCAATACTAATACAAAATCTATATGATTCATTGGAGAATTGTTATCAGGTTTACAGAAAGGCGAGGAGGTATGCAAACGCCATTCTGCTCTTTGTATGAGATAAGCACGAAATTCAAATCTATGGCATCGATACCTCTTGCCGTTTCTGCGATCCTGATACAGATCTATACGCATCCGAAAATCGCACTGTCTACCGAACCTTTCTGGTAAAATTGGTGGACGACGAGCTGCTATCAGGATCACAGAAACGCGAGGAGGTTTGCGAATACGACTCTGCTCTTGCTATTAGATAAGCACGAATATCAAATCCATGGCATCGATACCTCTTGCCGTTTCTGCGATCCTGATACAGATCTATACGCATCCGAAAATCGCACTGTCTACCGAACCTTTCTAGTAAAATTGGTGGACGACGAGCTGCTATCAGGATCACAGAAACGCGAGGAGGTTTGCCGATACCACCCTGTTCCTGCTATGAGATAAGCACGAAATTCAAATCTATGGCAACGATACCTCTTGCCGTTTCTGCGATCCTGATACAGATCTGTAGGCTTCCGAAGACCGCACTGTCTACCAGACTTTTCTCCTAAAATTGGTGGACGACGAGCTGCTATCAGGATCACAGGAATGCGAGGAGGTTTGCAAATACGACCCTGCTCTTGCTATTAGATAAACACGAATATCAAATCCATGGCATCGATACCTGTTGCCGTTTCTGCGATCCTGATACAGATCTGTAGGCTTCCGAAGATCGCACTGTCTACCAGACTTTTCTCCTAAAATTGGTGGACGACGAGCTGCTATCAGGATCACAGAAACGCGAGGAAGTTTGCCGATACCACCCTGCTTCTGCTATGAGATAAGCACGAAATTCAAATCTATTGCATCGATACCTCTTGCCGTTTCTGCAATCCTGATACAGATCTGTAGGCTTCCGAAGATCGCACTGTCTACCAGACTTTCCTCCTAAAATTGGTGGACGACGAGCTGCTATCAGGATCACAGGAATGCGAGGAGGTTTGCAAATACGACTCTGCTAATGCTATTAAATAAGCACGAATATCAAATTCATGGCATCGATACCTCTTGCCGTTTCTGCGATCCTGATACAGATCTGTAGGCTTCCGGAGATCGCACTGTCTACTAGACTTTTCTCCTAAAATTGGTGGACGACGAGCTGCTATCAGGATCACAGGAATGCGAGGAGGTTTGGCGATACCACCCTGCTCCTGCTATGAGATATGCACGAAATTCAAATCTATGGCATCGATACCTCTTGCCGTTTCTGCGATCCTGATACAGATCTGTAGGCTTCCGAAGATCGCACTGTCTACCAGACTTTCCTCCTAAAATTGGTGGACGACGAGCTGCTATCAGGATCACAGGAATGCGAGGAGGTTTGCAAATACGACTCTGCTCTTGCTATTAGATAAGCACGAATATCAAATTCATGGCATCGATACCTCTTGCAGTTTCTGCGATCCTGATACAGATCTGCAGGCTTCCGAAGATCGCACTGTCTACCAGACGTTTCTCGTAAAATTGGTGGACGACGAGCTGCTATCAGGATCACAGAAACGCGAGGAGGTTTGCCGATATCACCCTGCTTCTGCTATGAGATAAGCACGAAATTCAAATCTATGGCATCGATACCTCTTGCCGTTTCTGCGATCCTGATACAGATCTGTAGGCTTCCGAAGATCGCACTGTCTACCAGACTGTTCTCGTACAATTGGTGGACGACGAGCTGCTATCAGGATCACAGAAACGCGAGGAGGTTTGCAAATACGACTCTGCTCTTGCTATTAGATAAGCACGAATAACAAATCCATGGCATCGATACCTCTTGCCGTTTCTGCGATCCTGATACAGATCTGTAGGCTTCCGGAGATCGCACTGTCTACCAGACTTTTCTCCTAAAATAGGTGGACGACGAGCTGCTATCAGGATCACAGGGATGCGAGGAGGTTTGCCGATACCACCCTGCTCCTGCTATGAGATAAGCACGAAATTCAAATCTATGGCATCGATACCTCTTGCCGCTTCTGCGATCCTGATACAGATATGTAGGCTTCCGAAGATCGCACTGTCTACCAGACTTTCCTCCTAAAATTGGTGGACGACGAGCTGCTATCAGGATCACAGGAATGCGAGGAGGTTTGCAAATACGACTCTGCTCTTGCTATTAGATAAGCACGAATATCAAATTCATGGCATCGATACCTCTTGCAGTTTCTGCGATCCTGATACAGATCTGCAGGCTTCCGAAGATCGCACTGTCTACCAGACGTTTCTCGTAAAATTGGTGGACGACGAGCTGCTATCAGGATCACAGAAACGCGAGGAGGTTTGCCGATATCACCCTGCTTCTGCTATGAGATAAGCACGAAATTCAAATCTATGGCATCGATAACTCTTGCCGTTTCTGCGATCCTGATACAGATCTGTAGGCTTCCGGAGATCGCACTGTCTACCAGACTTTTCTCCTAAAATAGGTGGACGACGAGCTGCTATCAGGATCACAGGAATGCGAGGAGGTTTGCAAATACGACCCTGCTCTTGCTATTAGATAAACACGAAATTCAAATCTATGGCATCGATACCTCTTGCCGTTTCTGCGATCCTGATACAGATCTGTAGGCTTCCGAAGATCGCACTGTCTACCAGACTTTTCTCCTAAAATTGGTGGACGACGAGCTGCTATTAGGATCACAGGAATGCGAGGAGGTTTGCAAATACGACCCTGCTCTTGCTATTAGATAAACACGAATATCAAATCCATGGCATCGATACCTCTTGCCGTTTCTGCGATCCTGATACAGATCTGTAGGCTTCCGAAGATCGCACTGTCTACCAGACTTTTCTCCTCAAATTGGTGGACGACGAGCTGCTATCAGGATCACAGAAACGCGAGGAGGTATGAGAATGGCACTCTGCTCCTGCTATGAGATAAGCACAAAATACAAATCTATGGCATCGATACCACTTGCCGTTTCTGCGATCCTGATACAGATCTGTAGGCTTCCGAAGATCGCACTATCTACCAGACTTTTCTCCTAAAATTGGTGGACGACGAGCTGCTGTCAGGATCACAGGAATGCGAGGAGGTTTGCAAATACGACCCTGCTCTTGCTATTAGGTAAGCACGAATATCAAATCCATGGCATCGATACCTCTTGCCGTTTCTGTGATCCTGATACAGATCTGTAGGCTTCCGAAGATCGCACTGTCTACCAGACTTTTCTCCTAAAATTGGTGGACGACGAGCTGCTGTCAGGATCACAGGAATGCGAGGAGGTTTGCAAATACGACCCTGCTCTTGCTATTAGATAAGCACGAATATCAAATCCATCGCATCGATACATCTTGCCGTTTCTGCGATCCTGATACAGATCTATACGCATCCGGAAATCGCACTGTCTACCGAACCTTCGTCGTAAAATTGGTGGACGACGAGCTGCTATCAGGATCACAGAAACGCGAGGAGGTTTGTAAATATATGACTCTGCTCTTGCTGTTAGTTAAACACGAATATTAAATCCATGGCATCGATACCTCTTGCCGTTTCTGCGATCCTGATACAGATCTATACGCATCCGAAAATCGCACTGTCTACCGAACCTTCCTCGTAAAATTGGTGGATGACGAGCTGCTATCAGGATCACAGAAACGCGAGGAGGTTTGTAAATATATGACTCTGCTCTTGCTGTTAGTTAAACACGAATATTAAATCCATGGCATCGATACCTCTTTCCGTTTCTGCGATCCTGCTACAGATCTACACGCATCCGAAAATCGCACTGTCTACCAGACTTTTGTCGTGAAGTTGGTGGACGAGGAGTTGTTATCAGGATCACAGAAACGCGAGGAGGTATGAGGATGGTGTTCTGCCAGTGCTATGATGTTGTCGCGAAATTTTGATCTTCGGCATCTATACTCCTAGTCATTTCTGCAATACTAATACAAAATCTATATGATTCATTGGAGAATTGTTATCAGGTTTACAGAAAGGCGAGGAGGTATGCAAACGCCATTCTGCTCTTTGTATGAGATAAGCACGAAATTCAAATCTATGGCATCGATACCTCTTGCCGTTTCTGCGATCCTGATACAGATCTATACGCATCCGAAAATCGCACTGTCTACCGAACCTTTCTGGTAAAATTGGTGGACGACGAGCTGCTATCAGGATCACAGAAACGCGAGGAGGTTTGCGAATACGACTCTGCTCTTGCTATTAGATAAGCACGAATATCAAATCCATGGCATCGATACCTCTTGCCGTTTCTGCGATCCTGATACAGATCTATACGCATCCGAAAATCGCACTGTCTACCGAACCTTTCTAGTAAAATTGGTGGACGACGAGCTGCTATCAGGATCACAGAAACGCGAGGAGGTTTGCAAATACGACTCTGCTCTTGCTATTAGATAAGGACGAATATCAAATCCATGGCATCGATACCTCTTGCCGTATCTGCGATTCTGATACAGATCTGTAGGCTTCCGAAGATCTCCCTGTCTACCAGACTTTTCTCCTAAAATTGGTGGACGACGAGCTGCTATCAGGATCACAGGAATGCGAGGAGGTTTGCAAATACGACTTTGCTCCTGCTATTAGATAAGCACGAATATCAAATCCATGGCATCGATACCTCTTGCCGTTTCTGCGATCCTGATACAGATCTACAGGCTTTCGAAAATCGCACTGTCTACCAGACTTTTGTCGTGAAGTTGGTGGACGAGGAGTTGTTATCAGGATCACAGAAACGCGAGGAGGGATGAGGATGGTAATCTACCATGCTATGATGTTGGCGCGAAATTTTGATCTTTGGCGTAGGTACTCCTAGTCATTTCTGCAATCCTGATACAAATCTATATGATTCATTGGAAAATTGTTATCAGGTTTACAGAAAGGCGATGAGGTACGCAAGTGCCAGTCTGCTCCTGCTATGAGATATGCACGAAATTCAAATCCATGGCATCGATACCTCTTGCCGTTCATGCTATCCTGATACAGATCTGTAGGCTTCCGAAGATCGCACTATCTACCAGACTTTTCTCGTAAAATTGGTGGACGACGAGCTGCAATCAGGATCACAGAAACGCGAGGAGGTTTGCCGATACCACCCTGCTCCTACTATGAGATAAGCACGAAATTCGAATCTATGGCATCGATACCTCTTGCCGTTTCTGCGATCCTGATACAGATCTATACGCATCCGAAAATCGCACTGTCTACCGAACCTTTATGGTAAAATTGGTGGACGACGAGCTGCTATCAGGATCACAGAAACGCGAGGAGGTTTGCAAATACGAAGCTGCTCTTGCTATTAGATAAGCACGACTATCAAATCCATGGCATCGATACATCTTGCCGTTTCTGCGATCCTGATAATGGTCTACAGGCTTTCGAAAATCGCACTGTCTGCCAGACTTTTGTCGTGAAGTTGGTGGGCGAGGAGTTGTTATCAGGATCACAGAAACGCGAGGAGGGATGAGGATGGTAATCTAACATGCTATGATGTTGGCGCGAAATTTTGATCATTGGCGTAGGTACTCCTAGTCATTTCTGCAATCCTAATACAAATCTATATGATTCATTGGAAAATTGTTATCAGGTTTACAGAAAGGCGATGAGGTACGCAAGTGCCAGTCTGCTCCTGCTATGAGATATGCACGAAATTCAAATCCATGGCATCGATACCTCTTGCCGTTCATGCGATCCTGATACAGATCTATAAGCATCCGAAAATCACACTGTCTACCAGCCTTTTCTCGTAAAATTGGTGGACGACGAGCTGCTATCAGGATCACAGAAACGCGAGGAGGTTTGCCGATACCACCCTGTTCCTGCTATGAGATAAGCACGAAATTCAAATCTATGGCATCGATACCTCTTGCCGTTTCTGCGACCCTGATACAGATCCGTAGGCTTCCGAAGACCGCACGGTCTACCAGACTTTTCTCGTAAAATTGGTGGACGACGAGCTGCTATCAGGATCACAGAAACGCGAGGAGGTTTGCCGATACCACCCTGCTCCTGCTATGAGGTACGCACGAAATTCAAATCTATGGCATCGATACCTCTTGCCGTTCATGCGATCCTGATACAGATCTATAAGCATCCGAAAATCACACTGTCTACCAGCCTTTTCTCGTAAAATTGGTGGACGACGAGCTGCTATCAGGATCACAGAAACGCGAGGAGGTTTGCCGATACCACCCTGTTCCTGCTATGAGATAAGCACGAAATTCAAATCTATGGCATCGATACCTCTTGCCGTTTCTGCGATCCTGATACAGATCTTTAGGCTTCCGAAGATCGCACTGTCTACCAGACTTTTCCCCTAAAATTGGTGTACGACGAGCTGCTATCAGGATCACAGGAATGCGAGGAGGTTTGCAAATACGACTCTGCTCTTGCTATTAGATAAGCACGAATATCAAATTCATGGCATCAATACCTCTTGCAGTTTCTGCGATCCTGATACAGATCTATACGCATCCGAAAATCGCACTGTCTACCGAACCTTCCTCGTAAAATTGGTGGACGACGAGCTGCTGTCAGGATCACAGAAACGCGAGGAGGTTTGTAAATACGACTCTGCTCTTGCTATTAGATAAACACGAATATCAAATCCATGGCATCGATACCTCTTGCCGTTTCTGCGATCCTGATACAGATCTATACGCATCCGAAAATCGCACTGTCTACTGAACCTTCCTCGTAAAATTGGTGGACGACGAGCTGCTATCAGGATCACAGACACGCGAGGAGGTTTGACGATACCACCCTGCTCCTACTATGAGATAAGCACGAAATTCGAATCTATGGCGTCGATACCTCTTGCCGTTTCTGCGATCCTGATACAGATCTGTAGGCTTCCGAAGATCGCACTGTCTACCAGACTTTTCTCCTAAAATTGGTGGACGACGAGCTGCTATCAGGATCACAGGAATGCGAGGATGTTTGCAAATACGACTCTGCTCTTGATATTAGATGTTAAGCTCACCCACCGTACTTCTCGCGCCATCTAGTGAGCGGCGCTTAAACGCATCAACCGTTTGCTACTGGCCAGGCGGTTACCCTACGTTACCGACCGGGCGAAAAATCTACAGGTTTTTTTGCTTTCAACCGGTGACGCAAAAGAGAGGGTATGATGGTGCCACGAGAGACAGACATTATTATTCACATATTCACAAAGTATTGTACCCTACATTTTCTGTTATAAACCTTCGTAAAGCGAAGAACGTATAGTTATTTCATCGGTAAACCCTCAGAGTGAGTGCTTTACATTAGATAAGCACGAATATCAAATCCATGGCATCGATACCTCATGCCGTTTCTGCGATCCTGATACAGATCTACAGGCTTTCGAGAATCGCACTGTCTACCAGACTTTTGTCGTGAAGTTTTTGGACGAGGAGTTGTTATCAGGATCACAGAAACGCGAGGAGGTTTGCAAATACGACCCTGCTCTTGCTATTAGAAAAGCACGAATATCAAATCCAAGGCATCGATACCTCTTGCCGTTTCTGCGATCCTGATACAGATCTGTAGGCTTCCGAAGATCGCACTGTCTACCAGACTTTTGTCGTGAAGTTGGTGGACGAGCAGTTATCAGGATCACAGAAACGCGAGGAGGTATGAGGATGGTGCTCTGCCAATGCTATGATGTTGGCGCGAAATTTTGATCTTCGGCATCTATACTCCTAGTCATTTCTGCAATACTAGTACAAAATCTATATGATTCATTGGAGAATTGTTATCAGGTTTACAGAAAGGCGAGGAGGTATGCAAACGCCATTCTGCTCTTTGTATGAGATAAGCACGAAATTCAGATCTATGGCATCGATACCTCTTGCCGTTTCTGCGATCCTGATACAGATCTATACGCATCCGAAAATCGCACTGCCTACCGAACCTTTCTCGTAAAATTGGTGGCCGACGAGCTGCTATCAGGATCACAGAAGCGCGAGGTGGTTTGCAAATACGACTCTGCTCTTGCTATTAGATAAGGACGAATATCAAATCCATGGCATCGATACCTCTTGCCGTTTCTGCGATCCTGATACAGATCTGTAGGCTTCCGAAGATCGCACTGCCTACCAGACTTTTCTCCTAATATTGGTGGACGACGAGCTGCTATCAGGATCACAGGAATGCGAGGAGGTTTGCAAATACGACGCTGCTCATGCTATTAGATAAGCACGAATATCAAATCCATGGCATCGATACCTCTTGCCGTTTCTGCGATCCTGATACAGATCTATACGCATCCGAAAATCGCACTGTCTACCGAACCTTCCTCGTAAAATTAGTGGACGACGAGCTGCTATCAGGATCACAGAAGCGCGAGGAGGTTTGTAAATACGACTCTGCTCTTGCTATTAGATAAACACGAATATCAAATCCATGGCATCGATACCTCTTGCCGTTTCTGCGATCCTGATACAGATCTACAGGCTTTCGAGAATCGCACTGTCTACCAAACTTTTGTCGTGAAGTTGGTGGACGAGGAGTTGTTATCAGGATCACAGAAACGCGAGGAGGGATGAGGATGTTAATCTACCATGCTATGATGTTGGCGCGAAATTTTGATCTTTGGCGTAGGTACTCCTAGTCATTTCTGCAATCCTACTACAAATCTATATGATTCATCGGAAAATTGTTATCAGGTTTACAGAAAGGCGATGAGGTACGCAAGTGCCAGTCTGCTCCTGCTATGAGATATGCACGAAATTCAAATCCATGGCATCGATACCTCTTGCCGTTCATGCGATCCTGATACAGATCTATAAGCATCCGAAAATCACACTGTCTACCAGCCTTTTGTCGTAAAGTTAGTGGACGACGAGTTGTTATCAGGATCACAGTAACGCGAGGAGGTATGAGAATGGCACTCTGCTCCTGCTATGAGATAAGCACAAAATTCAAATCTATGGCATCGATACCACTTGCCGTTTTTGCGATCCTGATACAGATCTGTAGGCTTCCGAGGATCGCACTATCTACCAGACTTTTCTCCTAAAATTGGTGGACGACGAGCTGCTGTCAGGATCACAGGAATGCGAGGAGGTTTGCAAATACGACCCTGCTCTTGCTGTTAGATAAACACGAATATTAAATCCATGGCATCGATACCTCTTGCCGTTTCTGCGATCCCGATACAGATCTATACGCATCCGAAAATCGCACTGTCTACCGAACCTTCCTCGTAGAATTGGTGGACCACGAGCTGCTATCAGGATCACAGAAACGCGAGGAGGTTTGTAAATACGACTCTGCTCTTGATATTAGATGTTAAGCTCACCCACCGTACTTCTCGCGCCATCTAGTGAGCGGCGCTTCAACGCATCAACCGTTTGCTACTGGCCAGGCGGTTACCCTACGTTACCGACCGGGCGAAAAATCTACAGGTTTCTTTGTTACCAACCGCTGATGCAAAAGAGATGGGATGATGGTGCCACGAGACACAGACATTATTATTCACATATTCACAAAGTATTGTACCCTACATTTTCTGTTATAAACCTTCGTAAAGCAAAGAACGTATAGTTATTTCATCGGTAAACCCTCAGAGTGAGTGCTTTACATTAGATAAGCACGAATATCAAATCCATGGCATCGATACCTCTTGCCGTTTCTGCGATCCTGATACTGATCTACAGGCTTTCGAAAATCGCACTGTCTACCAGACTTTTGCCGTGAACTTGGTGGACGAGGAGTTGTTATCAGGATCACAGAAACGCGAGGAGGGATGAGGATGGTAATCTACCATGCTATGATGTTGGCGCGAAATTTTGTTCTTTGGCGTAGGTACTCCTAGTCATTTCTGCAATCCTAATACAAATCTATATGATTCATTGGAAAATTGTTATCAGGTTTACAGAAAGGCGATGAGGTACGCAAGTGCCAGTCTGCTCCTGCTATGAGATATGCACGAAATTCAAATCCATGGCATCGATACCTCTTGCCGTTCATGCGATCCTGATACAGATCTGTAGGCTTCCGAAGATCGCACTGTCTACCAGACTTTTCTCGTAAAATTGGTGGACGACGAGCTGCTATCAGGATCACAGAAACGCGAGGAGGTTTGCCGATACCACCCTGTTCCTGCTATGAGATAAGCACGAAATTCAAATCTATGGCATCGATACCTCTCGATGTTTCTGCGATCCTGATGCAGATCTATAGGCTTCCGAAGATCGCACTGTCTACCGAACCTTTCTCGTAAAATTGGTGGACGACGAGCTGCTATCAGGATCACAGAAACGCGAGGAGGTTTGTAAATACGACTCTGCTCTTGCTATTAGATAAACGCGAATATCAAATCCATGGCATCGATACCTCTTGCCGTTTCTGCGACCCTGATACAAATCTGTAGGCTTCCGGAGATCGCACTGTCTACCAGACTTTTCTCCTAAAATTGGTGTACGACGAGCTGCTATCAGGATCACAGGAATGCGAGGAGGTTTGCAAATACGACTCTGCTCATGCTATTAGGTAAGCACGAATATGAAATCCATGGCATCGATACCTCTTGCCGTTTCTGCGATCCTGATACAGATCTACAGGATTTCGAAAATCGCACTGTCTACCAGACTTTTGTCGTGAAGTTGGTGGACGAGGAGTTGTTATCAGGATCACAGAAACGCGAGGAGGTTTGCCGATACCACCCTGCTCCTACTATGAGATAAGCACGAAATTCAAATCTATGGCATCGATACCTCTTGCGGTTTCTGCGATCCTGATACAAATCTGTAGGCTTCCGAAGATCGCACTATCTACCAGACTTTTCTCATTCTCCTAAAATTGGTGGACGACGAGCTGCTGTCAGGATCACAGGAATGCGAGGAGGTTTGCAAATACGACCCTGCTCTTGCTGTTAGATAAACACGAATATTAAATCCATGGCATCGATACCTCTTGCCGTTTCTGCGATCCCGATACAGATCTATACGCATCCGAAAATCGCACTGTCTACCGAACCTTCCTCGTAGAATTGGTGGACCACGAGCTGCTATCAGGATCACAGAAACGCAAGGAGGTTTGTAAATACGACTCTGCTCTTGATATTAGATGTTAAGCTCACCCACCGTACTTCTCGCGCCATCTAGTGAGCGGCGCTTCAACGCATCAACCGTTTGCTACTGGCCAGGCGGTTACCCTACGTTACCGACCGGGGGAAAAATCTACAGGTTTCTTTGTTACCAACCGCTGGTGCAAAAGAGATGGGATGATGGTGCCACGAGACACAGACATTATTATACTTCGCTATACTCGTCCAATTAGATCACACACGTAGTAACACCATTTATGCTTTGTCGAGCACAACATTTTTAAAGGTACCCCGTATACAAACAAAATACCTATCTATCTTGCGTTTCTTATCGGCCCAGGCATATGAATCATTACACTGTTGTGCTTCGTCGAGTACGGACCGGTTTATTTACATTTTGGTGGAAATTCGTGAAATGCCGAAGCGAAAAACAAGTAGTGATGCTGCAAGATTGGAGAGAAAACGGCGAAAACTAATTAAGAGTTTAGAGAAAATTGACAAGAAAAGTCGGCGAGGTGATAGGTGTAAGAGCACTAGTAAGTTGTTTTTAGGTAAAATCGTTAAACCTAATGTATTAAGAATGGGCTAGAACCGTTAAAGCCTTTTGCAGTTTTCACATAACGTGAAAAACATATAAATAGGGTAAAACCGTTAAACCCAGGACATATTCTACAGAATATGTTAAGGATATTGCATGCGCAAGTAGGTGAGGACTGTATATATTTTTTAGGTGAATCCAGCTCGGATTCTGATTCATCAGGAAGTATCAGCAGTGTATATAGTACGGGACAAACGTATACACATTTAGAGCCAGAAGTCATAATCAATGAGGCAGAGAGGTCTCCTCCTGTAGTTGAAGAACAATCTCAAGATGAAAATCCGGAAATTCTCAGACTCCTGGGCGAAATTCCGTCGGGAAGTGAGCCAGTATTAGGAAGCGAGGTTCACAAATCTCTGGCTGATCGATGGACCAAGTACGTGACATTAGGTTTAGAGAAATCGGACAAGGAGGAGTTGGACAAAAAATACCTGATTCCCAAAAATATTCCTTACTTACGAGCCCCTTTGTTGAACCCGGAATTGGAAGCAACCTTAGGCGATCCTGTCAAAAAAGAGGACAAATATGTTTCTACTATTCAGAAGCATGTGGGCGTAGCACTGGCTGCCATCGCAGGGGTAATTGATGGTATGTTGAAAGAAGATGTAGCAGCACCGGATGCAGCCTCGATGGTTTTTAAATCCAAAATGTTACCCAGTGTGGTGGACGCTGGCAAAATTTTGTGTGGCGTTTTCCACATGATGTCCACAAACCGGAAATATCACGTAGAAGGACACTTAAACTCTACAGTGAAGAAAATCGTCAGAGAAAGTAAACCTGACGAATTTTTGTGTGGTAAAAATTTTGCCGATAAATTCAAAGAGATTAAGGCCCAATGGAGAACGGGGAAAGAAATGAAGAATGCTCATCCATCTTCGTCAAGACAGCTGCCATCTACCTCAAATAACGCTTTTCCTGATAAGTCCTTCAGAGGTAACCTCATGCAGAGACCTTCGGTATCTTTAAACTACCAGCCTCACTTCCACAAAGGAAGAATGAAAGGTCGCCCTCAAGGAAGAGACCGGGCTCAAGGGAAGGATCGCCACGACAAAGTGTACCAGAGACGCAATTACCAGAAATAGAGGTGGGTACCAGTGTATATGGTGGCAGAATAAAACATTATATGGCAAATTGGCTGCAATTTACTCAGGATAAGACCATTTTGTCGTGGGTCAAGGGATATAAGATGCCATTTTTCAAAAATCCTTTTCAATATAGTTATCTTCCAAAGAAAATGCAGGAAGATGAGATAAGACACTATTCCGCTGCCATCTTGGATTTAGTGAACAAGGGAGTAATCAGTCGATGTCAACCAGTAGAGAACCAAATTTTATCTCCCTATTTTCTTATACAAAAAGCCGACAAAACAAAACGTTTTATATTAAATCTAAAGTATCTCAATAAGTTCTTGAAAGCACCTCATTTCAAATTGGATAATTATAAATCTGTTAAAGATTTAATTTCTCGAAATATCTACATGGCTACAATCGATTTAAAAGATGCCTATTATATGATACCAATAAATAATACAGATAAGAAATTTCTTAGATTTAAATTTGCGGAAAAACTGTTTGAATTTAATTGCTTGCCTATGGGTTTATCTACGGCACCCTATGTTTTCACTAAGCTTTTAAAACCAATATTTAATTATTTTAGGCAACTCGGAATCCTGGGTATAATTTACTTGGATGATATTTTACTGCTAGGAAAAACTAAAAGTGAAGTAGATAAGAGTATAGCTATAGTGTTGTCCACTTTGAGAAAATTGGGTTTTTTGATAAACTTTAAAAAATCAAAAATTGACCCGAGTCAAGTTTGTGAATATTTAGGATATGTTTACAATAGTCAGAACATGACATTTTATCTTCCCAAACATAAAAAACAGGCAATTTTAAATGCAATTAATACTTTTGTTAGGAAGAGAACATGTAAAATAAGAGAGTTATCAAGTATTATTGGATTGTTAGTTTCAGTTTGTCCGGTTGTACAATACGGATGGTTGCATATTAAGAGATTAGAACGAGCAAAATTTTTGAGTTTAAAGAGATTTAGAAGTTATAATTCTAAAATTATAGTATCAAAGATTATTTGTAGGGAACTATTGTGGTGGAAACAGACAATAGACACATCTTTTAATGATTTGGGTAGTAAAGAATATGCTTACGAAATTTATACAGACGCTTCCAAAACGGGATGGGGGGCTGCATGTAATACAGAAGTTACCCATGGGTTTTGGGATCAAGAAGATATGAAACATCACATTAATTTTCTCGAACTTTTGGCTATTCATTATGCATTGCAGTGTTTTGCTTCAGAGTCAAAAAACTGTAACATTCTTCTGCGTGTAGACAATAAAACGGCCATAGCCTATATAAATAAAATGGGAGGCATACAATTTGAGAAACTGAGTAATCTAAGTAGACAAATATGGCTATGGTGCGAAAAACGGGAAATAATGCTCTATGCTTCATATATACCATCCAAAGATAATATAATTGCTGATGAACAATCGAGAATTTTAAATATTGAGATGGAATATTCGTTAAATAGTAAGAATTTTTCTAAAATAGTAAAACAGTTTGGTAAGCCTAATATCGATTTGTTTGCGTCTAGGATAAATGCTAAATGTAATACATATATTTCATGGTTGAAAGATCCAGGAGCCTTAACATCTGATGCATTTACAATTAAGTGGGATAAATCCTGGAAATTTTACGCGTTTCCTCCTTTTCCCATAATTGGACGGGTTTTGAATAAGCTAATTAAAGATAAATCTAAAGGAATACTTGTAGTTCCCTACTGGCCCAATCAATCATGGTTTTCTTTGTTTCTAAGACTTTCGTCAACAAAACCCTTAATTTTTAAACCCAATAAAAACTTACTTTTATCTCCATTTAGAACCAGCCATCCATTTTGGAAGAACATACCCCTAGTGGCGTCGATATTATCCGGGGATCTTTTGTAGAAAAAGAAGTTCCTGAAGAAGCTATACCATTAATGATTAAATCATTAAGTGAATCTACATTGAGGCAATATAGTGGTACTCTCCGTAAATGGTGGGTTTACTGTAAGGAAAATAGACTGAGACCATACGTCGCAAGTGTTGGTCATATTATCTCCTTTTTAAGCCTTCTCTTTGAGACAGATATTTCTTTTGCCACATTAAATGCTCATAAGTCTGCCTTATCTTTAATTTTGAATATCTCATCTACAGATGAGCAATTAATTAAGCGTTTTTTGAAAGGTGCCTTTCGGGAAAAACCTAGTTTTCCTAAATATAATATTACCTGGGATCCTATAGTAGTATTGGATTATATTGAAAAATGGTATCCATTAGAAACCTTGTCACTAGAAAAGTTAGTAAAAAAGTTAGTCATTTTGTTAACGTTGGCTTCTGGGCATCGAATACAAACTATCTCTAAAATTAAAGTTAAAAATATAGTACATAGGGAGAACGGTATAGATATTTATATTACCGATATGCTAAAAACATCAAGTTATAATCGTCAACAGCCAGTGCTAAAATTTGATATATTTATCGAACGTCCTGATTTATGTATTGTAAAAACATTAATTAGGTATTTGGAAATAACTCAACCAATTAGGGGAAACGAAGAATATTTAATTTTAACCTATCGGAATCCTGTTCATATAGCATCTCCGCAATCTATAAGTCGCTGGATAAAAGATGTAATGAAAAACAGCGGTATAAATACTGACCAATTTAAAAGCCATAGTGTCAGACATGCAACAACGTCAGCGGCTGCTAGAGCGGGAATGAATATTGATAGTATTAAGAATTTAGCTGGTTGGACGAAAAAGTCAGAAGTATTTGCTAGGTTCTATAACAGACCTCTGCAAAGTGAATTAAATTTTTTGGAGTCTATGTTAATGAATAAAAGCTAGTATATAGTTAGGGATATAGGCCTTTTATTAAGGCATTTTTTTTCCTATATATATATATAATAAGAATGTTATATTAGTAGTATTAAAAGTATTTGAATACATATGGTTTGAATTAAAATAAGTTTTGCAATAAAAAGTGGTTCTATTACAGTGATCTCATTGATTATTATTTATTTGCAATACCAAGAGTTCCAAAAGAGTAATTATTACTTTCAATAACTACGTGTGTGATCTAATTGGACGAGTATAGCGAAGTATAATCAAAGGAACCAACGACTTACCTGTAGGAAGTTTGTTCCAGATTATATGAGCTATACTCGTCCAATTAGATTCCCACCCTGAACCCTTCCCGGGTAATTACTCTTTTGAAGTTCGACTTCAACAGTGTAATGATTCATATGCCTGGGCCGATAAGAAACGCAAGATAGATAGGTATTTTGTTTGTATACGGGGTACCTTTAAAAATGTTGTGCTCGACAAAGCATAAATGGTGTTACTACGTGTGTGATCTAATTGGACGAGTATAGCTCATATAATCTGGAACAAACTTCCTACAGGTAAGTCGTTGGTTCCTTTGATTATTCACATATTCCCAAAGTATTGTACCCTACATTTTCTGTTATAAACCTTCGTAAAGCAAAGAACGTATAGTTATTTCATCGGTAAACCCTCAGAGTGAGTGCTTTACATTAGATAAGCACGAATATCAAATCCATGGCATCGATACCTCTTGCCGTTTCTGCGATCATGATACAGATCTACAGGCTTTCGAAAATCGCACTGTCTACCAGACTTTTGTCGTGAACTTGGTGGACGAGGAGTTGTTATCAGGATCACAGAAACGCGAGGAGGGATGAGGATGGTAATCTACCATGCTATGATGTTGGCGCGAAACTTTGTTCTTTGGCGTAGGTACTCCTAATCATTTCTGCAATCCTAATACAAATCTATATGATTCATTGGAAAATTGTTATCAGGTTTACAGAAAGGCGATGAGGTACGCAAGTGCCAGTCTGCTCCTGCTATGAGATATACACGAAATTCAAATCCATGGCATCGATACCTCTTGCAGTTCATGCGATCCTGATACAGATCTGTAGGCTTCCGAAGATCGCACTGTCTACCAGACTTTCCTCCTAAAATTGGTGGACTACGAGCTGCTATCAGGTTCACAGGAATGCGAGGAGGTTTGCAAATACGACTCTGCTCATGCCATTAGATAAGCACGAATATCACATTCAAGGCATCGATACCTCTTGCCGTTTCTGCGATCCTAATACAGATCTATACGCATCCGAAAATCGCACTGTCTACCGAACCTTTCTCGTAAAATTGGTGGACGACGAGCTGCTATCAGGATCACAGAAACGCGAGGAGGTTTGTAAATACGACTCTGCTCTTGCTATTAGATAAACACGAATGTCAAATCCATGGCATCGATACCTCTTGCCGTTTCTGCGATTCTGATACAGATCTGTAGGCTTCCGAAAATCGCACTGTCTACCGAACCTTCCTCGTAAAATTGGTGGACGACGAGCTGCTATCAGGATCACAGAAACGCGAGGAGGTTTGTAAATACGACTCTGCTCTTGCTATTAGATAAACATGAATATCAAATCCATGGCATCGATACCTCTTGCCGTTTATACGATCCTGATACAGATCAGCAGGCTTTCGAAAATCGCACTGTCTACCAGACTTTTGTCGTGAAGTTGGTGGACGAGGAGTTGTTATCAGGATCACAGAAACGCGAGGAGGGATGAGGATGGTAATCTACCATGCTATGATGTTGGCGCGAAATTTTGATCTTTGGCGTAGGTACTCCTAGTCATTTCTGCAATCCTAATACAAATCTAAATGATTTATTGGAAAATTGTTATCAGGTTTACAGAAAGGCGATGAGGTACGCAAGTGCCAGTCTGCTCCTGCTATGAGATATGCACGAAATTCAAATCCATGGCATCGATACCTCTTGCCGTTCATGCGATCCTGATACAGATCTATAGGCTTCCGAAGATCGCACTGTCTACCGAACCTTTCTCGTAAAATTGGTGAACGACGAGCTGCTATCAGGGTCACAGAAACGCGAAGAGGTTTGTAAATACGACTCTGCTCTTGCTATTAGTTAAGCACGAAATTCAAATCCATGGCATCGATACCTCTTGCCGTTCATGCGATCCTGATACAGATCTATAGGCTTCCGAAGATCGCACTGTCTACCGAACCTTTCTCGTAAAATTGGTGGACGACGAGCTGCTATCAGGGTCACAGAAACGCGAGGAGGTTTGTAAATACGACTCTGCTCTTGCTATTAGATAAACATGAATATCAAATCCATGGCATCGATACCTCTTGCCGTTTATGCGATCCTGATACAGATCAGCAGGCTTTCGAAAATCGCACTGTCTACCAGACTTTTGTCGTGAGGTTGGTGGACGAGGAGTTGTTATCAGGATCACAGAAACGCGAGGAGGGATGAGGATGGTAATCTACCATGCTATGATGTTGGCGCGAAATTTTGATCTTTGGCGTAGGTACTCCTAGTCATTTCTGCAATCCTAATACAAATCTAAATGATTTATTGGAAAATTGTTATCAGGTTTACAGAAAGGCGATGAGGTACGCAAGTGCCAGTCTGCTCCTGCTATGAGATATGCACGAAATTCAAATCCATGGCATCGATACCTCTTGCCGTTCATGCGATCCTGATACAGATCTATAGGCTTTCGAAAATCGCACTGTCTACCAGACTTTTCTCCTAAAATTGGTGGACGACGAGCTGCTATCAGGATCACAGAAGCGCGAGGAGGTTTGCCACTCGCTTCTTGTTATTAGGTAAGCACGAAATTCAAATACATGGCATTGATACCTCTTGCCGTTTCTGCAATCCTGATACAGATCTACCGACTTTCGAAAATCGCACTGTCTACCAGACTTTTGTCGTGAAGTTGGTGGACGAGGAGTTGTTATCAGGATCACAGAAACGCGAGGAGGGATGAGGATGGTAATCTACCATGCTATGATGTTGGCGCGAAATTTTGATCTTTGGCGTAGGTACTCCTAGTCATTTCTGCAATCCTAATACAAATCTATATGGTTCATTGGAAAATTGTTATCAGGTTTACAGAAAGGCGATGAGGTACGCAAGTGCCAGTCTGCTCCTGCTATGAGATATGCACGAAATTCAAATCCATGGCATCGATACCTCTTGCCGTTCATGCGATCCTGATACAGATCTATAAGCATCCGAAAATCACACTGTCTACCAGCCTTTTGTCGTAAAGTTAGTGGACGACGAGTTGTTATCAGGATCACAGAAACGCGAGGAGGTATGAGAATGGCACTCTGCTCCTGCTGTGAGATAAGCACAAAATTCAAATCTATGGCATCGATACCACTTGCCGTTTCTGCGATCCTGATACAGATCTGTAGGCTTCCGAAGATCGCACTATCTACCAGACTTTTCTCGTTAAATTGGTGGACGACGAGCTGCAATCAGGATCACAGGAACGCGAGGAGGTTTGCCGATACCACCCTGCTCCTACTATGAGATAAGCACGAAATTCGAATCTATGGCATCGATACCTCTTGCCGTTTCTGCGATCCTGATACAGATCTGTAGGCTTCCGAAGATCGCACTATCTACCAGACTTTTCTCCTAAAATTGGTGGACGACGAGCTGCTATCAGGATCACAGGAATGCGAGGATGTTTGCAAATACGACTCTGCTCTTGCTATTAGATAAGCACGAATATCAAATCCATGGCATCGATACCTCTTGCCGTTTCTGCGATCCTGATACAGATCTACAGGCTGTCGAAAATCGCACTGTCTACCAGACTTTTGTCGTGAAGTTGGTGGACGAGGAGTTGTTATCAGGATCACAGAAACGCGAGGAGGAATGGGGATGGTAATCTACCATGCTATGATATTGGCGCGAAATTTTGATCTTTGGCGTAGGTACTCATAGTCATTTCTGCAATCCTAATACAAATCTATATGATTCATTGGAAAATTGTTATCAGGTTTACAGAAAGGCGATGAGGTACGCAAGTGCCAGTCTGCTCCTGCTATGAGATATGCACGAAATTCAAATCCATGGCATCGATACCTCTTGCCGTTCATGCGATCCTGATACAGATCTATAAGCATCCGAAAATCACACTGTCTACCAGCCTTTTGTCGTAAAGTTAGTGGACGACGAGTTGTTATCAGGATCACAGAAACGCGAGGAGGTTTGCCGATACCACCCTGCTCCTGCTATGAGGTAAGCACAAAATTCAAATCTATGGCATCGATACCACTTGCCGTTTCTGCGATCCTGATACAGATCTGAAGGCTTCCGAAGATCGCACTATCTACCAGACTTTTCTCGTAAAATTGGTGGACGATGAGCTGCAATCAGGATCACAGAAACGCGAGGAGGTTTGCCGATACCACCCTACTCCTACTATGAGGTGAGCACGAAATTCGAATCTATGGCATCGATACCTCTTGCCGTTTCTATGATCCTGATACAGATCTGTAGGCTTCCGAAGATCGCACTGTCTACCAGACTTTTCTCCTAAAACTGGTGGACGACGAGCTGCTATCAGGATCACAGAAACGCGAGGAGGTTTGCAAATACGACTCTGCTCTTGCTATCAGATAAGCACGAATATCAAATCCATGGCATCGATACCTCTTGCCGTTTCTGCGATCCTGATACAGATCTGAAGGCTTCCGAAGATCGCACTATCTACCAGACTTTTCTCGTAAAATTGGTGGACGATGAGCTGCAATCAGGATCACAGAGACGCGAGGAGGTTTGCCGATACCACCCTGCTCCTGCTATGAGATAAGCACAAAGTTCAAATCTATGGCATCGATACATCTTGCCGTTTCTGCGATCCTGATACAGATCTGTAGGCTTCCGAAGATCTCACTGTATACCAGACTTTTCTCCCAAAATTGGTGGACGAAGAGCTGCTATCAGGATCACAAAAACGCGAGGAGGTTTGCAAATACGACTCTGCGCTTGCTATTAGATAAGCACGAATATCAAATCCATGGCATCGATACCTCTTGCCGTTTCTGCGATCCTGATACAGATCTATACGCATCCGAAAATCGCACTGCCTACCGAACCTTTCTCGTAAAATTGGTGGACGACGAGCTGCTATCAGGATCACAGAAACGCGAGGAGGCTTGCAAATACGACTATGCTCTTGCTATTAGATAAGCACGAATATCAAATCCATGGCATCGATATCTCTTGCCGTTTCTGCGATCCTGATACAGATCTATAGGCTTCCGAAGATCGCACTGTCTACCGAACCTTTCTCGTAAATTTGGTGGACGACGAGCTGCTATCAGGGTCACAGAAACGCGAAGAGGTTTGTAAATACGACTCTGCTCTTGATATTAGATAAACACGAATATCAAATCGATGGCATCGATACCTCTTGCCGTTTCTGTGATCCTGATATAGATCTGTAGGCTTCCGAAGATCGCACTGTCTAGCAGACTTTTCTCCTAAAATTGGTGGACGACGAGCTGCTGTCAGGATCACAGGAATGCGAGGAGGTTTGCAAATACGACCCTGCTCTTGATATTAGATAAGCACGAAATTCGAGTCTATGGCATCGATACCTCTTGCCGTTTCTGCGATCCTGATACAGATCTATACGCATCCGAAAATCGCACTGTCTACCGAACCTTTCTCGTAAAATTGGTGGACGACGAGCTGCTGTCAGGATCACAGAATCGCGAGGAGGTTTGTAAATACGACTCTGCTCTTGCTATTAGATAAACACGAATATCAAATCCATGGCATCGATACCTCTTGCCGTTTCTGCGATCCTGATACAGATCTGTAGGCTTCCGAAGATCGCACTGTCTACCAGACTTTTCTCCTAAAATTGGTGGACGACGAGCTGCTGTCAGGATCACAGGAATGCGAGGAGGTTTGCAAATACGACCCTGCTCTTGCTATAAGATAAGCACGAATATCAAATCCATGGCATCGATACCTCTTGCCGTTTCTGCGATCCTGCTACAGATCTGTACGCATCCGAAAATCGCATTGCCTACCGAACCTTCCTCGTGAAATTGGTGGACGATGAGCTGCTATCAGGATCACAGAAACGCGAGGAGGTTTGCAAATACGACTCTGCTCTTGCTATTAGATAAACACGAATATCAAATCCATGGCATCGATACCTCTTGCCGTTTCTGCGATCCTGATACAGATCTGTAGGCTTCCGAAGATCGCACTGTCTACCAGACTTTTCTCCTAAAATTGGAGGACGACGAGCTGCTATCAGGATCACAGGAATGCGAGGAGGTTTGCAAATACGACTCTGCTCTTGCTATTAGATAAGCACGAATATCAAATCCATTGCATCGATACCTCTTGCCGTTTCTGCGATCCTGATACAGATCTGTAGGCTTCCGAAGATCGCACTGTCTACCAGACTTTTCTCCTAAAATTGGAGGACGACGAGCTGCTATCAGGATCACAGGAATGCGAGGAGGTTTGCAAATACGACTCCGCTCTTGCTATTAGATAAACACGAATATCAAATCCACGGCATCGACACCTCTTGCCGTTTCTGCGATCCTGATACAGATCTGTAGGCTTCCGAAGATCGCACTGTCTACCAGACTTTTCTCGTAAAATTGGTGGACGACGAGCTGCTATCAGGATCACAGAAACGCGAGGAGGTTTGCAAATACGACTCTGCTCTTGCTATTAGATAAACACGAATATCAAATCCATGGCATCGATACCTCTTGCCGTTTCTGCGATCCTGATACAGATCTGTAGGCTTCCGAAGATCGCACTGTCTACCAGACTTTTCTCGTAAAATTGGTGGACGACGAGCTGCTATCAGGGTCACAGAAACGCGAGGAGGTTTGCCGATACCTCCCTGCTACTGCTATGAGATAATCACGAAATTCAAATCCACGGCATCGATACCTCTTGCCGTTTATGCGATCCTGATACAGATCTATACGCATCCGAAAATCGCACTGCCTACCGAACCTTTCTCGTAAAATTGGTGGACGACGAGCTGCTATCAGGATCACAGAAACGCGAGGAGGCTTGCAAATACGACTATGCTCTTGCTATTAGATAAGCACGAATATCAAATCCATGGCATCGATATCTCTTGCCGTTTCTGCGATCCTGATACAGATCTACAGGCTTTCGAAAATCGCACTGTCTACCAGACTTTTGTCGTGAAGTTGGTGGACGAGGAGTTGTTATCAGGATCACAAAAACGCGAGGAGGTTTGCCGATACCACACTGCTCCTGCTATGGGATAAGCACAAAATTCAAATCTATGGCATCGATACATCTTGCCGTTTCTGCGATCCTGATACAGATCTGTAGGCTTCCGAAGATCTCACTGTCTACCAGACTTTTCTCCTAAAATTGGTGGACGAAGAGCTGCTATCAGGATCACAAAAACGCGAGGAGGTTTGCAAATACGACTCTGCGCTTGCTATTAGATAAGCACGAATATCAAATCCATGGCATCGATACCTCTTGCCGTTTCTGCGATCCTGATACAGATCTATACGCATCCGAAAATCGCACTGCCTACCGAACCTTTCTCGTAAAATTGGTGGACGACGAGCTGCTATCGGGATCACAGAAACGCGAGGAGGCTTGCAAATACGACTCTGCTCATGCTATTAGATAAGCACGAATATCAAATTCATGGCATCGATACCTCTTGCCGTTTCTGCGATCCTGATACAGATCTGTAGGCTTCCGGAGATCGCACTGTCTACCAGACTTTTCTCCTAAAATTGGTGGACGACGAGCTGCTATCAGGATCACAGGAATGCGAGGAGGTTTGCCGATACCACCCTGCTCCTGCTATGAGATAAGCACGAAATTCAAATCTATGGCATCGATACCTCTTGCCGTTTCTGCGATCCTGATACAGATCTGTAGGCTTCCGAAGATCGCACTGTCTACCAGACTTTCCTCCTAAAATTGGTGGACGACGAGCTGCTATCAGGATCACAGGAATGCGAGGAGGTTTGCAAATACGACTCTGCTCTTGCTATTAGATAAGCACGAATATCAAATTCATGGCATCGATACCTCTTGCAGTTTCTGCGATCCTGATACAGATCTGCAGGCTTCCGAAGATCGCACTGTCTACCAGACGTTTCTCGTAAAATTGGTGGACGACGAGCTGCTATCAGGATCACAGAAACGCGAGGAGGTTTGCCGATATCACCCTGCTTCTGCTATGAGATAAGCACGAAATTCAAATCTATGGCATCGATACCTCTTGCCGTTTCTGCGATCCTGATACAGATCTGTAGGCTTCCGAAGATCGCACTGTCTACCAGACTGTTCTCGTACAATTGGTGGACGACGAGCTGCTATCAGGATCACAGAAACGCGAGGAGGTTTGCAAATACGACTCTGCTCTTGCTATTAGATAAGCACGAATATCAAATCCATGGCATCGATAACTCCTGCCGTTTCTGCGATCCTGATACAGATCTGTAGGCTTCCGGAGATCGCACTGTCTACCAGACTTTTCTCCTAAAATAGGTGGACGACGAGCTGCTATCAGGATCACAGGAATGCGAGGAGGATTGCAAATACGACCCTGCTCTTGCTATTAGATAAACACGAAATTCAAATCTATGGCATCGATACCTCTTGCCGTTTCTGCGATCCTGATACAGATCTGTAGGCTTCCGAAGATCGCACTGTCTACCAGACTTTTCTCCTAAAATTGGTGGACGACGAGCTGCTATTAGGATCACAGGAATGCGAGGAGGTTTGCAAATACGACCCTGCTCTTGCTATTAGATAAACACGAAATTCAAATCTATGGCATCGATACCTCTTGCCGTTTCTGCGATCCTGATACAGATCTGTAGGCTTCCGAAGATCGCACTGTCTACCAGACTTTTCTCCTAAAATTGGTGGACGACGAGCTGCTATCAGGATCACAGGAATGCGAGGAGGTTTGCCGATACCACCCTGCTCCTGCTATGAGATAAGCACGAAATTCAAATCTATGGCATCGATACCTCTTGCCGTTTCTGCGATCCTGATACAGATCTGTAGGCTTCCGAAGATCGCACTGTCTACCAGACTTTCCTCCTAAAATTGGTGGACGACGAGCTGCTATCAGGATCACAGGAATGCGAGGAGGTTTGCAAATACGACTCTGCTCTTGCTATTAGATAAGCTCGAATATCAAATTCATGGCATCGATACCTCTTGCAGTTTCTGCGATCCTGATACAGATCTGCAGGCTTCCGAAGATCGCACTGTCTACCAGACGTTTCTCGTAAAATTGGTGGACGACGAGCTGCTATCAGGATCACAGAAACGCGAGGAGGTTTGCCGATATCACCCTGCTTCTGCTATGAGATAAGCACGAAATTCAAATCTATGGCATCGATACCTCTTGCCGTTTCTGCGATCCTGATACAGATCTGTAGGCTTCCGAAGATCGCACTGTCTACCAGACTGTTCTCGTACAATTGGTGGACGACGAGCTGCTATCAGGATCACAGAAACGCGAGGAGGTTTGCAAATACGACTCTGCTCTTGCTATTAGATAAGCACGAATATCAAATCCATGGCATCGATAACTCTTGCCGTTTCTGCGATCCTGATACAGATCTGTAGGCTTCCGGAGATCGCACTGTCTACCAGACTTTTCTCCTAAAATAGGTGGACGACGAGCTGCTATCAGGATCACAGGAATGCGAGGAGGTTTGCAAATACGACCCTGCTCCTGCTATTAGATAAACACGAAATTCAAATCTATGGCATCGATACCTCTTGCCGTTTCTGCGATCCTGATACAGATCTGTAGGCTTCCGAAGATCGCACTGTCTACCAGACTTTTCTCCTAAAATTGGTGGACGACGAGCTGCTATTAGGATCACAGGAATGCGAGGAGGTTTGCAAATACGACCCTGCTCTTGCTATTAGATAAACACGAATATCAAATCCATGGCATCGATACCTCTTGCCGTTTCTGCGATCCTGATACAGATCTGTAGGCTTCCGAAGATCGCACTGTCTACCAGACTTTTCTCCTAAAATTGGTGGACGACGAGCTGCTATCAGGATCACAGAAACGCGAGGAGGTATGAGAATGGCACTCTGCTCCTGCTATGAGATAAGCACAAAATACAAATCTATGGCATCGATACCACTTGCCGTTTCTGCGATCCTGATACAGATCTGTAGGCTTCCGAAGATCGCACTATCTACCAGACTTTTCTCCTAAAATTGGTGGACGACGAGCTGCTGTCAGGATCACAGGAATGCGAGGAGGTTTTCAAATACGACCCTGCTCTTGCTATTAGATAAGCACGAATATAAAATCCATGGCATCGATACATCTTGCCGTTTCTGCGATCCTGATACAGATCTATACGCATCCGAAAATCGCACTGTCTACCGAACCTTTCTCGTAAAATTGGTGGACGACGAGCTGCTATCAGGATCACAGAAACGCGAGGAGGAATGTAAATACGACTCTGATCTTGCTGTTAGATAAACACGAATATTAAATCCATGGCATCGATACCTCTTACCGTTTCTGCGATCCCGATACAGATCTATACGCATCCGAAAATCGCACTGTTCACCGAACCTTCCTCGTAAAATTGGTGGACCACGAGCTGCTATCAGGATCACAGAAACGCGAGGAGGTTTGTAAATACGACTCTGCTCTTGATATTAGATGTTAAGCTCACCCACCGTACTTCTCGCGCCATCTAGTGAGCGGCGCTTCAACGCATCAACCGTTTGCTACTGGCCAGGCGGTTACCCTACGTTACCGACCGGGCGAAAAATCTACAGGTTTTTTTGTTACCAACCGCTGACGCAAAAGAGATGGGATGATGGTGCCACGAGACACAGACATTATTATTCACATATTCACAAAGTATTGTACCCTACATTTTCTGTTATAAACCTTCGTAAAGCAAAGAACGTATTGTTATTTCATCGGTAAACCCTCAGAGTGAGAGCTTTACATTAGATAAGCACGAATATCAAATCCATGGCATCGATACCTCTTGCCGTTTCTGCGATCCTGATACAGATCTACAGGCTTTCGAAAATCGCACTGTCTACCAGACTTTTGTCGTGAACTTGGTGGACGAGGAGTTGTTATCAGGATCACAGAAACGCGAGGAGGGATGAGGATGGTAATCTACCATGCTATGATGTTGGCGCGAAATTTTGTTCTTTGGCGTAGGTACTCCTAGTCATTTCTGCAATCCTAATACAAATCTATATGATTCATTGGAAAATTGTTATCAGGTTTACAGAAAGGCGATGAGGTACGCAAGTGCCAGTCTGCTCCTGCTATGAGATATGCACGAAATTCAAATCCATGGCATCGATACCTCTTGCCGTTCATGCGATCCTGATACAGATCTGTAGGCTTCCGAAGATCGCACTGTCTACCAGACTTTTCTCCTAAAATTGGTGGACGACGAGCTGCTATCAGGATCACAGGAATGCGAGGATGTTTGCAAATACGACTCTGCTCTTGATATTAGATAAGCACGAATATCAAATCCATGGCATCGATACCTCTTGCCGTTTCTGCGATCCTGATACAGATCTGTAGGCTTCCGAAGACCGCACTGTCTACCAGACTTTTCTCCTAAAATTGGTGGACGACGAGCTGCTGTCAGGATCACAGGAATGCGAGGAGGTTTGCAAATACGACTCTGCTCATGCTATTAGATAAGCACGAATATCAAATTCATGGCATCGATACCTCTTGCCGTTTCTGCGATCCTGATACAGATCTGTAGGCTTCCGAAGATCGCACTGTCTACCAGACTTTTCTCCTAAAATTGGTGGACGACGAGCTGCTATCAGGATCACAGGAATGCGAGGAGGTTTGCAAATACGACCCTGCTCTTGCTATTAGATAAACACGAATATCAAATCCATGGCATCGATACCTCTTGCCGTTTCTGCGATCCTGATACAGATCTGTAGGCTTCCGAAGATCGCACTGTCTACCAGACTTTTCTCCTAAAATTGGTGGACGACGAGCTGCTATCAGGATCACAGAAACGCGAGGAGGTATGAGAATGGCACTCTGCTCCTGCTATGAGGTAAGCACAAAATACAAATCTATGGCATCGATACCACTTGCCGCTTCTGCGATCCTGATACAGATCTGTAGGCTTCCGGAGATCGCACTATCTACCAGACTTTTCTCCTAAAATTGGTGGACGACGAGCTGCTGTCAGGATCACAGGAATGCGAGGAGGTTTGCAAATACGACCCTGCTCTTGCTATTAGATAAGCACGAATATCAAATCCATGGCATCGATACATCTTGCCGTTTCTGCGATCCTGATACAGATCTATACGCATCCGAAAATCGCACTGTCTACCGAACCTTTCTCGTAAAATTGGTGGACGACGAGCTGCTATCAGGATCACAGAAACGCGAGGAGGAATGTAAATACGACTCTGCTCTTGCTGTTAGATAAACACGAATATTAAATCCATGGCATCGATACCTCTTGCCGTTTCTGCGATCCCGATACAGATCTATACGCATCCGAAAATCGCACTGTTCACCGAACCTTCCTCGTAAAATTGGTGGACCACGAGCTGCTATCAGGATCACAGAAACGCGAGGAGGTTTGTAAATACGACTCTGCTCTTGATATTAGATGTTAAGCTCACCCACCGTACTTCTTGCGCCATCTAGTGAGCGGCGCTTCAACGCATCAACCGTTCGCTACTGGCCAGGCGGTTACCCTACGTTACCGACCGGGCGAAAAATCTACAGGTTTTTTTGTTACCAACCGCTGACGCAAAAGAGATGGGATGATGGTGCCACGAGACACAGACATTATTATTCACATATTCACAAAGTATTGTACCCTACATTTTCTGTTATAAACCTTCGTAAAGCAAAGAACGTATAGTTATTTCATCGGTAAACCCTCAGAGTGAGTGCTTTACATTAGATAAGCACGAATATCAAATCCATGGCATCGATACCTCTTGCCGTTTCTGCGATCCTGATACAGATCTACAGGCTTTCGAAAATCGCACTGTCTACCAGACTTTTGTCGTGAACTTGGTGGACGAGGAGTTGTTATCAGGATCACAGAAACGCGAGGAGGGATGAGGATGGTAATCTACCATGCTATGATGTTGGCGCGAAATTTTGTTCTTTGGCGTAGGTACTCCTAGTCATTTCTGCAATCCTAATACAAATCTATATGATTCATTGGAAAATTGTTATCAGGTTTACAGAAAGGCGATGAGGTACGCAAGTGCCAGTCTGCTCCTGCTATGAGATATGCACGAAATTCAAATCCATGGCATCGATACCTCTTGCCGTTCATGCGAGCCTGATACAGATCTGTAGGCTTCCGAAGATCGCACTGTCTACCAGACTTTTCTCGTAAAACTGGTGGACGACGAGCTGCTATCAGGATCACAGAAACGCGAGGAGGTTTGCCGATACCACCCTGTTCCTGCTATGA
This sequence comes from Acanthoscelides obtectus, assembly GCA_963669975.1. Taxonomy (NCBI): domain Eukaryota; kingdom Metazoa; phylum Arthropoda; class Insecta; order Coleoptera; family Chrysomelidae; genus Acanthoscelides; species Acanthoscelides obtectus. The sequence continues at coordinate 94,033,652 of CAVLJG010000008.1, read as the reverse complement.
GATAAGCACGAAACTCAAATCTATGGCATCGATACCTCTTGCCGTTTCTGCGATCCTGATACAGATCTGTAGGCTTCCGAAGACCGCACTGTCTACCAGACTTTTCTCCTAAAATTGGTGGACGACGAGCTGCTATCAGGATCACAGGAATGCGAGGAGGTTTGCAAATACGACCCTGCTCTTGCTATTAGATAAACACGAATATCAAATCCATGGCATCGATACCTGTTGCCGTTTCTGCGATCCTGATACAGATCTGTAGGCTTCCGAAGATCGCACTGTCTACCAGACTTTTCTCCTAAAATTGGTGGACGACGAGCTGCTATCAGGATCACAGAAACGCGAGGAAGTTTGCCGATACCACCCTGCTTCTGCTATGAGATAAGCACGAAATTCAAATCTATGGCATCGATACCTCTTGCCGTTTCTGCAATCCTGATACAGATCTGTAGGCTTCCGAAGATCGCACTGTCTACCAGACTTTCCTCCTAAAATTGGTGGACGACGAGCTGCTATCAGGATCACAGGAATGCGAGGAGGTTTGCAAATACGACTCTGCTCATGCTATTAAATAAGCACGAATATCAAATTCATGGCATCGATACCTCTTGCCGTTTCTGCGATCCTGATACAGATCTGTAGGCTTCCGGAGATCGCACTGTCTACCAGACTTTTCTCCTAAAATTGGTAGACGACGAGCTGCTATCAGGATCACAGGAATGCGAGGAGGTTTGCAAATACGACTCTGCTCATGCTATTAGGTAAGCACGAATATCAAATCCATGGCATCGATACCTCTTGCCGTTTCTGTGATCCTGATATAGATCTGTAGGCTTCCGAAGATCGCACTGTCTACCAGACTTTTCTCCTAAAATTGGTGTACGACGAGCTGCTATCAGGATCACAGGAATGCGAGGAGGTTTGCCAATACGACTCTGCTCATGCTATTAGGTAAGCACGAATATCAAATCCATGGCATCGATACTTCTTGCCGTTTCTGCGATCCTGATACAGATCTGTAGGCTTCCGAAGATCGCACTGTCTAGCAGTCTTTTCTCCTAAAATTGGTGGACGACGAGCTGCTGTCAGGATCACAGGAATGCGAGGAGGTTTGCAAATACGACCCTGCTCTTGATATTAGATAAGCACGAAATTCGAGTCTATGGCATCGATACCTCTCGCCGTTTCTGTGATCCTGATACAGATCTGTAGGCTTCCGAATATCGCACTGTCTACCAGACTTTTCTCCTAAAACTGGTGGACGACGAGCTGCTATCAGGATCACAGAAACGCGAGGAGGTTTGCAAATACGACTCTGCTCTTGCTATTAGATAAGCACGAATATCAAATCCATGGCATCGATACCTCTTGCCGTTTCTGCGATCCTGATACAGATCTATACGCATCCGAAAATCGCACTGTCTACCGAACCTTTCTCGTAAAATTGGTGGACGACGAGCTGCTGTCAGGATCACAGAATCGCGAGGAGGTTTGTAAATACGACTCTGCTCTTGCTATTAGATAAACACGAATATCAAATCCATGGCATCGATACCTCTTGCCGTTTCTGCGATCCTGATACAGATCTGTAGGCTTCCGAAGATCGCACTGTCTACCAGACTTTTCTCCTAAAATTGGTGGACGACGAGCTGCTGTCAGGATCACAGGAATGCGAGGAGGTTTGCAAATACGACCCTGCTCTTGCTATAAGATAAGCACGAATATCAAATCCATGGCATCGATACCTCTTGCCGTTTCTGCGATCCTGCTACAGATCTGTACGCATCCGAAAATCGCATTGCCTACCGAACCTTCCTCGTGAAATTGGTGGACGATGAGCTGCTATCAGGATCACAGAAACGCGAGGAGGTTTGCAAATACGACTCTGCTCTTGCTATTAGATAAACACGAATATCAAATCCATGGCATCGATACCTCTTGCCGTTTCTGCGATCCTGATACAGATCTGTAGGCTTCCGAAGATCGCACTGTCTACCAGACTTTTCTCCTAAAATTGGAGGACGACGAGCTGCTATCAGGATCACAGGAATGCGAGGAGGTTTGCAAATACGACTCTGCTCTTGCTATTAGATAAGCACGAATATCAAATCCATTGCATCGATACCTCTTGCCGTTTCTGCGATCCTGATACAGATCTGTAGGCTTCCGAAGATCGCACTGTCTACCAGACTTTTCTCCTAAAATTGGAGGACGACGAGCTGCTATCAGGATCACAGGAATGCGAGGAGGTTTGCAAATACGACCCCGCTCTTGCTATTAGATAAACACGAATATCAAATCCACGGCATCGACACCTCTTGCCGTTTCTGCGATCCTAATACAGATCTGTAGGCTTCCGAAGATCGCACTGTCTACCAGACTTTTCTCGTAAAATTGGTGGACGACGAGCTGCTATCAGGATCACAGAAACGCGAGGAGGTTTGCCGATACCTCCCTGCTACTGCTATGAGATAATCACGAAATTCAAATCCATGGCATCGATACCTCTTGCCGTTTCTGCGATCCTGATACAGATCTATACGCATCCGAAAATCGCACTGCCTACCGAACCTTTCTCGTAAAATTGGTGGAAGACGAGCTGCTATCAGGATCACAGAAACGCGAGGAGGCTTGCAAATACGACTATGCTCTTGCTATTAGATAAGCACGAATATCAAATCCATGGCATCGATATCTCTTGCCGTTTCTGCGATCCTGATACAGATCTATAGCCTTCCGAAGATCGCACTGCCTACCGAACCTTTCTCGTAAAATTGGGTGGACGACGAGCTGCTATCAGGATCACAGAAACGCGAGGAGGCTTGCAAATACGACTCTGCTCTTGCTATTAGATAAGCACGAATATCAAATCCATGGCATCGATACCTCTTGCCGTTTCTGCGATCCTGATACAGATCTACAGGCTTTCGAAAATCGCACTGTCTACCAGACTTTTGTCGTGAAGTTGGTGGACGAGGAGATGTTATCAGGATCACAAAAACGCGAGGAGGTTTGCCGATACCACCCTGCTCCTGCTATGGGATAAGCACAAAATTCAAATCTATGGCATCGATACATCTTGCCGTTTCTGCGATCCTGATACAGATCTGTAGGCTTCCGAAGATCTCACTGTCTACCAGACTTTTCTCCTAAAATTGGTGGACGAAGAGCTGCTATCAGGATCACAAAAACGCGAGGAGGTTTGCAAATACGACTCTGCGCTTGCTATTAGATAAGCACGAATATCAAATCCATGGCATCGATACCTCTTGCCGTTTCTGCGATCCTGATACGGATCTATACGCATCCGAAAATCGCACTGCCTACCGAACCTTTCTCGTAAAATTGGTGGACGACGAGCTGCTAACGGGATCACAGAAACGCGAGGAGGCTTGCAAATACGACTCTGCTCATGCTATTAGATAAGCACGAATATCAAATTCATGGCATCGATACCTCTTGCCGTTTCTGCGATCCTGATACAGATCTGTAGGCTTCCGGAGATCGCACTGTCTACCAGACTTTTCTCCTAAAATTGGTGGACGACGAGCTGCTATCAGGATCACAGGAATGCGAGGAGGTTTGCCGATACCACCCTGCTCCTGCTATGAGATAAGCACGAAATTCAAATCTATGGCATCGATACCTCTTGCCGTTTCTGCGATCCTGATACAGATCTGTAGGCTTCCGAAGATCGCACTGTCTACCAGACTTTCCTCCTAAAATTGGTGGACGACGAGCTGCTATCAGGATCACAGGAATGCGAGGAGGTTTGCAAATACGACTCTGCTCTTGCTATTAGATAAGCACGAATATCAAATTCATGGCATCGATACCTCTTGCAGTTTCTGCGATCCTGATACAGATCTGCAGGTTTCCGAAGATCGCACTGTCTACCAGACGTTTCTCGTAAAATTGGTGGACGACGAGCTGCTATCAGGATCACAGAAACGCGAGGAGGTTTGCCGATATCACCCTGCTTCTGCTATGAGATAAGCACGAAATTCAAATCTATGGCATCGATACCTCTTGCCGTTTCTGCGATCCTGATACAGATCTGTAGGCTTCCGAAGATCGCACTGTCTACCAGACTGTTCTCGTACAATTGGTGGACGACGAGCTGCTATCAGGATCACAGAAACGCGAGGAGGTTTGCAAATACGACTCTGCTCTTGCTATTAGATAAGCACGAATATCAAATCCATGGCATCGATAACTCTTGCCGTTTCTGCGATCCTGATACAGATCTGTAGGCTTCCGGAGATCGCACTGTCTACCAGACTTTTCTCCTAAAATAGGTGGACGACGAGCTGCTATCAGGATCACAGGAATGCGAGGAGGTTTGCAAATACGACCCTGCTCTTGCTATTAGATAAACACGAAATTCAAATCTATGGCATCGATACCTCTTGCCGTTTCTGCGATCCTGATACAGATCTGTAGGCTTCCGAAGATCGCACTGTCTACCAGACTTTTCTCCTAAAATTGGTGGACGACGAGCTGCTATTAGGATCACAGGAATGCGAGGAGGTTTGCAAATACGACCCTGCTCTTGCTATTAGATAAACACGAATATCAAATCCATGGCATCGATACCTCTTGCCGTTTCTGCGATCCTGATACAGATCTGTAGGCTTCCGAAGATCGCACTGTCTACCAGACTTTTCTCCTAAAATTGGTGGACGACGAGCTGCTATCAGGATCACAGGAATGCGAGGAGGTTTGCCGATACCACCCTGCTCCTGCTATGAGATAAGCACGAAATTCAAATCTATGGCATCGATACCTCTTGCCGTTTCTGCGATCCTGATACAGATCTGTAGGCTTCCGAAGATCGCACTGTCCACCAGACTTTCCTCCTAAAATTGGTGGACGACGAGCTGCTATCAGGATCACAGGAATGCGAGGAGGTTTGCAAATACGACTCTGCTCTTGCTATTAGATAAGCACGAATATCAAATTCATGGCATCGATACCTCTTGCAGTTTCTGCGATCCTGATACAGATCTGCAGGCTTCCGAAGATCGCACTGTCTACCAGACGTTTCTCGTAAAATTGGTGGACGACGAGCTGCTATCAGGATCACAGAAACGCGAGGAGGTTTGCCGATATCACCCTGCTTCTGCTATGAGATAAGCACGAAATTCAAATCTATGGCATCGATACCTCTTGCCGTTTCTGCGATCCTGATACAGATCTGTAGGCTTCCGAAGATCGCACTGTCTACCAGACTGTTCTCGTACAATTGGTGGACGACGAGCTGCTATCAGGATCACAGAAACGCGAGGAGGTTTGCAAATACGACTCTGCTCTTGCTATTAGATAAGCACGAATATCAAATCCATGGCATCGATAACTCTTGCCGTTTCTGCGATCCTGATACAGATCTGTAGGCTTCCGGAGATCGCACTGTCTACCAGACTTTTCTCCTAAAATAGGTGGACGACGAGCTGCTATCAGGATCACAGGAATGCGAGGAGGTTTGCAAATACGACCCTGCTCTTGCTATTGGATAAACACGAAATTCAAATCTATGGCATCGATACCTCTTGCCGTTTCTGCGATCCTGATACAGATCTGTAGGCTTCCGAAGATCGCACTGTCTACCAGACTTTTCTCCTAAAATTGGTGGACGACGAGCTGCTATTAGGATCACAGGAATGCGAGGAGGTTTGCAAATACGACCCTGCTCTTGCTATTAGATAAACACGAATATCAAATCCATGGCATCGATACCTCTTGCCGTTTCTGCGATCCTGATACAGATCTGTAGGCTTCCGAAGATCGCACTGTCTACCAGACTTTTCTCCTAAAATTGGTGGACGACGAGCTGCTATCAGGATCACAGAAACGCGAGGAGGTATGAGAATGGCACTCTGCTCCTGCTATGAGATAAGCACAAAATACAAATCTATGGCATCGATACCACTTGCCGTTTCTGCGATCCTGATACAGATCTGTAGGCTTCCGAAGATCGCACTATCTACCAGACTTTTCTCCTAAAATTGGTGGACGACGAGCTGCTGTCAGGATCACAGGAATGCGAGGAGGTTTTCAAATACGACCCTGCTCTTGCTATTAGATAAGCACGAATATCAAATCCATGGCATCGATACATCTTGCCGTTTCTGCGATCCTGATACAGATCTATACGCATCCGAAAATCGCACTGTCTACCGAACCTTTCTCGTAAAATTGGTGGACGACGAGCTGCTATCAGGATCACAGAAACGCGAGGAGGAATGTAAATACGACTCTGATCTTGCTGTTAGATAAACACGAATATTAAATCCATGGCATCGATACCTCTTACCGTTTCTGCGATCCCGATACAGATCTATACGCATCCGAAAATCGCACTGTTCACCGAACCTTCCTCGTAAAATTGGTGGACCACGAGCTGCTATCAGGATCACAGAAACGCGAGGAGGTTTGTAAATACGACTCTGCTCTTGATATTAGATGTTAAGCTCACCCACCGTACTTCTCGCGCCATCTAGTGAGCGGCGCTTCAACGCATCAACCGTTTGCTACTGGCCAGGCGGTTACCCTACGTTACCGACCGGGCGAAAAATCTACAGGTTTTTTTGTTACCAACCGCTGACGCAAAAGAGATGGGATGATGGTGCCACGAGACACAGACATTATTATTCACATATTCACAAAGTATTGTACCCTACATTTTCTGTTATATACCTTCGTAAAGCAAAGAACGTATTGTTATTTCATCGGTAAACCCTCAGAGTGAGAGCTTTACATTAGATAAGCACGAATATCAAATCCATGGCATCGATACCTCTTGCCGTTTCTGCGATCCTGATACAGATCTACAGGCTTTCCAAAATCGCACTGTCTACCAGACTTTTGTCGTGAACTTGGTGGACGAGGAGTTGTTATCAGGATCACAGAAACGCGAGGAGGGATGAGGATGGTAATCTACCATGCTATGATGTTGGCGCGAAATTTTGTTCTTTGGCGTAGGTACTCCTAGTCATTTCTGCAATCCTAATACAAATCTATATGATTCATTGGAAAATTGTTATCAGGTTTACAGAAAGGCGATGAGGTACGCAAGTGCCAGTCTGCTCCTGCTATGAGATATGCACGAAATTCAAATCCATGACATCGATACCTCTTGCCGTTCATGCGAGCCTGATACAGATCTGTAGGCTTCCGAAGATCGCACTGTCTACCAGACTTTTCTCGTAAAACTGGTGGACGACGAGCTGCTATCAGGATCACAGAAACGCGAGGAGGTTTGCCGATACCACCCTGTTCCTGCTATGAGATAAGCACGAAATTCAAATCTATGGCATCGATACCTCTTGCCGTTTCTGCGATCCTGATACAGATCTGTAGGCTTCCGAAGACCGGACTGTCTACCAGACTTTTCTCCTAAAATTGGTGGACGACGAGCTGCTATCAGGATCACAGGAATGCGAGGAGGTTTGCAAATACGACCCTGCTCTTGCTATTAGATAAACACGAATATCAAATCCATGGCATCGATACCTGTTGCCGTTTCTGCGATCCTGATACAGATCTGCGGGCTTCCGAAGATCGCACTGTCTACCAGACGTTTCTCGTAAAATTGGTGGACGACGAGCTGCTATCAGGATCACAGAAACGCGAGGAGGTTTGCCGATATCACCCTGCTTCTGCTATGAGATAAGCACGAAATTCAAATCTATGGCATCGATACCTCTTGCCGTTTCTGCGATCCTGATACAGATCTGTAGGCTTCCGAAGATCGCACTGTCTACCAGACTGTTCTCGTACAATTGGTGGACGACGAGCTGCTATCAGGATCACAGAAACGCGAGGAGGTTTGCAAATACGACTCTGCTCTTGCTATTAGATAAGCACGAATATCAAATCCATGGCATCGATACCTCTTGCCGTTTCTGCGATCCTGATACAGATCTGTAGGATTCCGGAGATCGCACTGTCTACCAGACTTTTCTCCTAAAATAGGTGGACGACGAGCTGCTATCAGGATCACAGGAATGCGAGGAGGTTTGCCGATACCACCCTGCTACTGCTATGAGATAAGCACGAAATTCAAATCTATGGCATCGATACCTCTTGCCGTTTCTGCGATCCTGATACAGATCTGTAGGCTTCCGAAGATCGCACTGTCTACCAGACTTTCCTCCTAAAATTGGTGGACGACGAGCTGCTATCAGGATCACAGGAATGCGAGGAGGTTTGCAAATACGACTCTGCTCTTGCTATTAGATAAGCACGAATATCAAATTCATGGCATCGATACCTCTTGCAGTTTCTGCGATCCTGATACAGATCTGTAGGCTTCCGAAGATCGCACTGTCTACCAGACGTTTCTCGTAAAATTGGTGGACGACGAGCTGCTATCAGGATCACAGAAACGCGAGGAGGTTTGCCGATATCACCCTGCTTCTGCTATGAGATAAGCACGAAATTCAAATCTATGGCATCGATACCTCTTGCCGTTTCTGCGATCCTGATACAGATCTGTAGGCTTCCGAAGATAGCACTGTCTACCAGACTGTTCTCGTACAATTGGTGGACGACGAGCTGCTATCAGGATCACAGAAACGCGAGGAGGTTTGCAAATACGACTCTGCTCTTGCTATTAGATAAGCACGAATATCAAATCCATGGCATCGATAACTCTCGCCGTTTCTGCGATCCTGATACAGATCTGTAGGCTTCCGAGGATCGCACTGTCTACCAGACTTTTCTCCTAAAATTGGTGGACGACGAGCTGCTATCAGGATCACAGAAACGCGAGGAGGTATGAGAATGGCACTCTGCTCCTGCTATGAGATAAGCACAAAATACAAATCTATGGCATCGATACCACTTGCCGTTTCTGCGATCCTGATACAGATCTGTAGGCTTCCGAAGATCGCACTATCTATCAGACTTTTCTCCTAAAATTGGTGGACGACGAGCTGCTGTCAGGATCACAGGAATGCGAGGAGGTTTTCAAATACGACCCTGCTCTTGCTATTAGATAAGCACGAATATCAAATCCATGGCATCGATACATCTTGCCGTTTCTGCGATCCTGATACAGATCTATACGCATCCGAAAATCGCACTGTCTACCGAACCTTTCTCGTAAAATTGGTGGACGACGAGCTGCTATCAGGATCACAGAAACGCGAGGAGGAATGTAAATACGACTCTGATCTTGCTGTTAGATAAACACGAATATTAAATCCATGGCATCGATACCTCTTACCGTTTCTGCGATCCCGATACAGATCTATACGCATCCGAAAATCGCACTGTTCACCGAACCTTCCTCGTAAAATTGGTGGACCACGAGCTGCTATCAGGATCACAGAAACGCGAGGAGGTTTGTAAATACGACTCTGCTCTTGATATTAGATGTTAAGCTCACCCACCGTACTTCTCACGCCATCTAGTGAGCGGCGCTTCAACGCATCAACCGTTTGCTACTGGCCAGGCGGTTACCCTACGTTACCGACCGGGCGAAAAATCTACAGGTTTTTTTGTTACCAACCGCTGACGCAAAAGAGATGGGATGATGGTGCCACGAGACACAGACATTATTATTCACATATTCACAAAGTATTGTACCCTACATTTTCTGTTATAAACCTTCGTAAAGCAAAGAACGTATAGTTATTTCATCGGTAAACCCTCAGAGTGAGAGCTTTACATTAGATAAGCACGAATATCAAATCCATGGCATCGATACCTCTTGCCGTTTCTGCGATCCTGATACAGATCTACAGGCTTTCGAAAATCGCACTGTCTACCAGACTTTTGTCGTGAACTTGGTGGACGAGGAGTTGTTATCAGGATCACAGAAACGCGAGGAGGGATGAGGATGGTAATCTACCATGCTATGATGTTGGCGCGAAATTTTGTTCTTTGGCGTAGGTACTCCTAGTCATTTCTGCAATCCTAATACATATCTATATGATTCATTGGAAAATTGTTATCAGGTTTACAGAAAGGCGATGAGGTACGCAAGTGCCAGTCTGCTCCTGCTATGAGATATGCACGAAATTCAAATCCATGGCATCGATACCTCTTGCCGTTCATGCGATCCTGATACAGATCTGTAGGCTTCCGAAGATCGCACTGTCTACCAGACTTTTCTCCTAAAATTGGTGGACGACGAGCTGCTATCAGGATCACAGGAATGCGAGGATGTTTGTAAATACGACTCTGCTCTTGATATTAGATAAGCACGAATATCAAATCCATGGCATCGATACCTCTTGCCGTTTCTGCGATCCTGATACAGATCTGTAGGCTTCCGAAGACCGCACTGTCTACCAGACTTTTCTCCTAAAATTGGTGGACGACGAGCTGCTGTCAGGATCACAGGAATGCGAGGAGGTTTGCAAATACGACTCTGCTCATGCTATTAGATAAGCACGAATATCAAATTCATGGCATCGATACCTCTTGCCGTTTCTGCGATCCTGATACAGATCTGTAGGCTTCCGAAGATCGCACTGTCTACCAGACTTTTCTCCTAAAATTGGTGGACGACGAGCTGCTATCAGGATCACAGGAATGCGAGGAGGTTTGCAAATACGACCCTGCTCTTGCTATTAGATAAACACGAATATCAAATCCATGGCATCGATACCTCTTGCAGTTTCTGCGATCCTGATACAGATCTGCAGGCTTCCGAAGATCGCACTGTCTACCAGACGTTTCTCGTAAAATTGGTGGACGACGAGCTGCTATCAGGATCACAGGAATGCGAGGAGGTATGAGAATGGCACTCTGCTCCTGCTATGAGATAAGCACAAAATACAAATCTATGGCATCGATACCTCTTGCCGTTTCTGCGATCCTGATACAGATCTGTAGGCTTCCGAAGATCGCACTGTCTACCAGACTTTTCTCCTAAAATTGGTGGACGACGAGCTGCTGTCAGGATCACAGGAATGCGAGGAGGTTTGCAAATACGACCCTGCTCTTGCTATTAGATAAGCACGAATATCAAATCCATGGCATCGATACATCTTGCCGTTTCTGCGATCCTGATACAGATCTATACGCATCCGAAAATCGCACTGTCTACCGAACCTTCCTCGTAAAATTGGTGGACGACGAGCTGCTATCAGGATCACAGAAACGCGAGGAGGTTTGTAAATACGACACTGCTCTTGCTATTAGATAAACACGAATATCAAATCCATGGCATCGATACCTCTTGCCGTTTCTGCGATCCTGATACAGATCTGTAGGCTTCCAAAGATCGCACTGTCTACCAGACTTTTCTCCTAAAATTGGTGGACGACGAGCTGCTATCAGGATCACAGGAATGCGAGGATGTTTGCAAATACGACTCTGCTCTTGATATAGATGTTAAGCTCACCCACCGTACTTCTCGCGCCATCTAGTGAGCGGCGCTTCAACGCATCAACCGTTTGCTACTGGCCAGGCGGTTACCCTACGTTACCGACCGGGCGAAAAATCTACAGGTTGTTTTGTTACCAACCGGTAACGCAAAAGAGAGGGGATGATAGTGCCACGAGAGACAGACATTATTATTCACATATTCACAAAGTATTGTACCCTACATTTTCTGTTATAAACCTTCGTAAAGCGAAGAACCTATAGTTATCTCATCGGTAAACCCTCAGAGTGAGTGCTTTACATTAAATAAGCACGAATATCAAATCCATGGCATCGATACCTCTTGCCGTTTCTGCGATCCTGATACAGATCTGTAGGCTTCCGAAGATCGCACTGTCTACCAGACTGTTCTCCTAAAATTGGTGGACGACGAGCTGCTATCAGGATCACAGGAATGCGAAGAGGTTTGCAAATACGACTCTGCTCATGCTATTAGATAAGCACGAATATCAAATCCATGGCATCGATACCTCTCGCCGTTTCTGCGATCCTGATACAGATCTGTAGGCTTCCGAAGATCCCACTGTCCACCAGACTGTTCTCGTACAATTGGTGGACGACGAGCTGCTATCACGATCACAGAAACGCGAGGAGGTTTGCAAATACGACTCTGCTCTTGCTATTAGATAAGCACGAATATCAAATCCATGGCATCGATACCTCTTGCCGTTTCTGCGATCCTGATACAGATCTGTAGGATTCCGGAGATCGCACTGTCTACCAGACTTTTCTCCTAAAATAGGTGGACGACGAGCTGCTATCAGGATCACAGGAATGCGAGGAGGTTTGCCGATACCACCCTGCTACTGCTATGAGATAAGCACGAAATTCAAATCTATGGCATCGATACCTCTTGCCGTTTCTGCGATCCTGATACAGATCTGTAGGCTTCCGAAGATCGCACTGTCTACCAGACTTTCCTCCTAAAATTGGTGGACGACGAGCTGCTATCAGGATCACAGGAATGCGAGGAGGTTTGCAAATACGACTCTGCTCTTGCTATTAGATAAGCACGAATATCAAATTCATGGCATCGATACCTCTTGCAGTTTCTGCGATCCTGATACAGATCTGTAGGCTTCCGAAGATCGCACTGTCTACCAGACGTTTCTCGTAAAATTGGTGGACGACGAGCTGCTATCAGGATCACAGAAACGCGAGGAGGTTTGCCGATATCACCCTGCTTCTGCTATGAGATAAGCACGAAATTCAAATCTATGGCATCGATACCTCTTGCCGTTTCTGCGATCCTGATACAGATCTGTAGGCTTCCGAAGATAGCACTGTCTACCAGACTGTTCTCGTACAATTGGTGGACGACGAGCTGCTATCAGGATCACAGAAACGCGAGGAGGTTTGCAAATACGACTCTGCTCTTGCTATTAGATAAGCACGAATATCAAATCCATGGCATCGATAACTCTCGCCGTTTCTGCGATCCTGATACAGATCTGTAGGCTTCCGAGGATCGCACTGTCTACCAGACTTTTCTCCTAAAATTGGTGGACGACGAGCTGCTATCAGGATCACAGAAACGCGAGGAGGTATGAGAATGGCACTCTGCTCCTGCTATGAGATAAGCACAAAATACAAATCTATGGCATCGATACCACTTGCCGTTTCTGCGATCCTGATACAGATCTGTAGGCTTCCGAAGATCGCACTATCTATCAGACTTTTCTCCTAAAATTGGTGGACGACGAGCTGCTGTCAGGATCACAGGAATGCGAGGAGGTTTTCAAATACGACCCTGCTCTTGCTATTAGATAAGCACGAATATCAAATCCATGGCATCGATACATCTTGCCGTTTCTGCGATCCTGATACAGATCTATACGCATCCGAAAATCGCACTGTCTACCGAACCTTTCTCGTAAAATTGGTGGACGACGAGCTGCTATCAGGATCACAGAAACGCGAGGAGGAATGTAAATACGACTCTGATCTTGCTGTTAGATAAACACGAATATTAAATCCATGGCATCGATACCTCTTACCGTTTCTGCGATCCCGATACAGATCTATACGCATCCGAAAATCGCACTGTTCACCGAACCTTCCTCGTAAAATTGGTGGACCACGAGCTGCTATCAGGATCACAGAAACGCGAGGAGGTTTGTAAATACGACTCTGCTCTTGATATTAGATGTTAAGCTCACCCACCGTACTTCTCACGCCATCTAGTGAGCGGCGCTTCAACGCATCAGCCGTTTGCTACTGGCCAGGCGGTTACCCTACGTTACCGACCGGGCGAAAAATCTACAGGTTTTTTTGTTACCAACCGCTGACGCAAAAGAGATGGGATGATGGTGCCACGAGACACAGACATTATTATTCACATATTCACAAAGTATTGTACCCTACATTTTCTGTTATAAACCTTCGTAAAGCAAAGAACGTATAGTTATTTCATCGGTAAACCCTCAGAGTGAGAGCTTTACATTAGATAAGCACGAATATCAAATCCATGGCATCGATACCTCTTGCCGTTTCTGCGATCCTGATACAGATCTACAGGCTTTCGAAAATCGCACTGTCTACCAGACTTTTGTCGTGAACTTGGTGGACGAGGAGTTGTTATCAGGATCACAGAAACGCGAGGAGGGATGAGGATGGTAATCTACCATGCTATGATGTTGGCGCGAAATTTTGTTCTTTGGCGTAGGTACTCCTAGTCATTTCTGCAATCCTAATACATATCTATATGATTCATTGGAAAATTGTTATCAGGTTTACAGAAAGGCGATGAGGTACGCAAGTGCCAGTCTGCTCCTGCTATGAGATATGCACGAAATTCAAATCCATGGCATCGATACCTCTTGCCGTTCATGCGATCCTGATACAGATCTGTAGGCTTCCGAAGATCGCACTGTCTACCAGACTTTTCTCCTAAAATTGGTGGACGACGAGCTGCTATCAGGATCACAGGAATGCGAGGATGTTTGTAAATACGACTCTGCTCTTGATATTAGATAAGCACGAATATCAAATCCATGGCATCGATACCTCTTGCCGTTTCTGCGATCCTGATACAGATCTGTAGGCTTCCGAAGACCGCACTGTCTACCAGACTTTTCTCCTAAAATTGGTGGACGACGAGCTGCTGTCAGGATCACAGGAATGCGAGGAGGTTTGCAAATACGACTCTGCTCATGCTATTAGATAAGCACGAATATCAAATTCATGGCATCGATACCTCTTGCCGTTTCTGCGATCCTGATACAGATCTGTAGGCTTCCGAAGATCGCACTGTCTACCAGACTTTTCTCCTAAAATTGGTGGACGACGAGCTGCTATCAGGATCACAGGAATGCGAGGAGGTTTGCAAATACGACCCTGCTCTTGCTATTAGATAAACACGAATATCAAATCCATGGCATCGATACCTCTTGCAGTTTCTGCGATCCTGATACAGATCTGCAGGCTTCCGAAGATCGCACTGTCTACCAGACGTTTCTCGTAAAATTGGTGGACGACGAGCTGCTATCAGGATCACAGGAATGCGAGGAGGTATGAGAATGGCACTCTGCTCCTGCTATGAGATAAGCACAAAATACAAATCTATGGCATCGATACCTCTTGCCGTTTCTGCGATCCTGATACAGATCTGTAGGCTTCCGAAGATCGCACTGTCTACCAGACTTTTCTCCTAAAATTGGTGGACGACGAGCTGCTGTCAGGATCACAGGAATGCGAGGAGGTTTGCAAATACGACCCTGCTCTTGCTATTAGATAAGCACGAATATCAAATCCATGGCATCGATACATCTTGCCGTTTCTGCGATCCTGATACAGATCTATACGCATCCGAAAATCGCACTGTCTACCGAACCTTCCTCGTAAAATTGGTGGACGACGAGCTGCTATCAGGATCACAGAAACGCGAGGAGGTTTGTAAATACGACACTGCTCTTGCTATTAGATAAACACGAATATCAAATCCATGGCATCGATACCTCTTGCCGTTTCTGCGATCCTGATACAGATCTGTAGGCTTCCAAAGATCGCACTGTCTACCAGACTTTTCTCCTAAAATTGGTGGACGACGAGCTGCTATCAGGATCACAGGAATGCGAGGATGTTTGCAAATACGACTCTGCTCTTGATATAGATGTTAAGCTCACCCACCGTACTTCTCGCGCCATCTAGTGAGCGGCGCTTCAACGCATCAACCGTTTGCTACTGGCCAGGCGGTTACCCTACGTTACCGACCGGGCGAAAAATCTACAGGTTGTTTTGTTACCAACCGGTAACGCAAAAGAGAGGGGATGATAGTGCCACGAGAGACAGACATTATTATTCACATATTCACAAAGTATTGTACCCTACATTTTCTGTTATAAACCTTCGTAAAGCGAAGAACCTATAGTTATCTCATCGGTAAACCCTCAGAGTGAGTGCTTTACATTAAATAAGCACGAATATCAAATCCATGGCATCGATACCTCTTGCCGTTTCTGCGATCCTGATACAGATCTGTAGGCTTCCGAAGATCGCACTGTCTACCAGACTGTTCTCCTAAAATTGGTGGACGACGAGCTGCTATCAGGATCACAGGAATGCGAAGAGGTTTGCAAATACGACTCTGCTCATGCTATTAGATAAGCACGAATATCAAATCCATGGCATCGATACCTCTCGCCGTTTCTGCGATCCTGATACAGATCTGTAGGCTTCCGAAGATCCCACTGTCCACCAGACTGTTCTCGTACAATTGGTGGACGACGAGCTGCTATCACGATCACAGAAACGCGAGGAGGTTTGCAAATACGACTCTGCTCTTGCTATTAGATAAGCACGAATATCAAATCCATGGCATCGATACCTCTTGCCGTTTCTGCGATCCTGATACAGATCTACAGGCTTTCGAAAATCGCACTGTCTACCAGACTTTTGTCGTGAAGTTGGTGGACGAGGAGTTGTTATCAGGATCACAGAAACGCGAGGAGGGATGAGGATGGTAATCTACCATGCTATGATGTTGGCGCGAAATTTTGATCTTTGTGCGCAGGTACTCCTAGTCATTTCTGCAATCCTAATACAAATCTATATGATTCATTGGAAAATTGTTATCAGGTTTACAGAAAGGCGATGAGGTACGCAAGTGCCAGTCTGCTCCTGCTATGAGATATGCACGAAATTCAAATCCATGGCATCGATACCTCTTGCCGTTTCTGCGATCCTGATACAGATCTGTAGGCTTCCGAAGATCGCACTGTCTACCAGACTTTTCTCCTAAAATTGGTGGACGACGAGCTGCTATCAGGATCACAGGAATGCGAGGATGTTTGCAAATACGACTCTGCTCTTGATATTAGATAAGCACGAATATCAAATCCATGGCATCGATACCTCTTGCCGTTTCTGCGATCCTGATACAGATCTACAGGCTTTCGAAAATCGCACTGTCTACCAGACTTTTGTCGTGAAGTTGGTGGACGAGGAGTTGTTATCAGGATCACAGAAACGCGAGGAGGGATGAGGATGGTAATCTACCATGCTATGATGTTGGCGCGAAATTTTGATCTTTGGCGTAGGTACTCCTAGTCATTTCTGCAATCCTACTACAAATCTATATGATTCATTGGAAAATTGTTATCAGGTTTACAGAAAGGCGATGAGGTACGCAAGTGCCAGTCTGCTCCTGCTATGAGATATGCACGAAATTCAAATCCATGGCATCGATACCTCTTGCCGTTCATGCGATCCTGATACAGATCTGTAGGCTTCCGAAGATCGCACTGTCTACCAGACTTTTCTCCTAAAATTGGTGGACGATGAGCTGCTATCAGGATCACAGGAATGCGAGGAGGTTTGCAAATACGACTCTGCTCATGCTATTAGATAAGCACGAATATCAAATTTATGGCATCGATACCTCTTGCCGTTTCTGCGATCCTGATACAGATCTGTAGGCTTCCGGAGATCGCACTGTCTACCAGACTTTTCTCCTAAAATTGGTGGACGACGAGCTGCTATCAGGATCACAGAAACGCGAGGAGGTTTGCCGATACCACCCTGCTTCTGCTATGAGATAAGCACGAAATTCAAATCTATGGCATCGATACCTCTTGCCGTTTCTGCGATCCTGATACAGATCTGTAGGCTTCCGAAGATCCCACTGTCTACCAGACTTTCCTCCTAAAATTGGTGGACGACGAGCTGCTATCAGGATCACAGGAATGCGAGGAGGTTTGCAAATACGACTCTGCTCATGCTATTAGATAAGCACGAATATCAAATTTATGGCATCGATACCTCTTGCCGTTTCTGCGATCCTGATACAGATCTGTAGGCTTCCGGAGATCGCACTGTCTACCAGACTTTTCTCCTAAAATTGGTGGACGACGTGCTGCTATCAGGATCACAGGAACGCGAGGAGGTTTGCCGATACCACCATGCTCCTGCTATGAGATAAGCACGAAATTCAAATCTATGGGATCGATACCTCTTGCCATTTCTGCGATCCTGATACAGATCTGTAGGCTTCCGAAGATCGCACTGTCTACCAGACGTTTCTCGTAAAATTGGTGGACGACGAGCTGCTATCAGGATCACAGGAATGCGAGGAGGTTTGCAAATACGACTCTGCTCATGCTATTAGATAAGCACGAATATCAAATTCATGGCATCGATACCTCTTGCCGTTTCTGCGATCCTGATACAGATCTGTAGGCTTCCGAAGATCGCACTGTCTACCAGACTTTTCTCCTAAAATTGGTGGACGATGAGCTGCTATCAGGATCACAGGAATGCGAGGAGGTTTGCAAATACGACCCTGCTCTTGCTATTAGATAAACACGAATATCAAATCCATGGCATCGATACCTCTTGCCGTTTCTGCGATCCTGATACAGATCTGTAGGCTTCCGAAGATCGCACTGTCTACCAGACTTTTCTCCTAAAATTGGTGGACGACGAGCTGCTATCAGGATCACAGAAACGCGAGGAGGTTTGCCGATACCACCCTGCTTCTGCTATGAGATAAGCACGAAATTCAAATCTATGGCATCGATACCTCTTGCCGTTTCTGCGATCCTGATACAGATCTGTAGGCTTCCGAAGATCCCACTGTCTACCAGACTTTCCTCCTAAAATTGGTGGACGACGAGCTGCTATCAGGATCACAGGAATGCGAGGAGGTTTGCAAATACGACTCTGCTCATGCTATTAGATAAGCACGAATATCAAATTTATGGCATCGATACCTCTTGCCGTTTCTGCGATCCTGATACAGATCTGTAGGCTTCCGGAGATCGCACTGTCTACCAGACTTTTCTCCTAAAATTGGTGGACGACGTGCTGCTATCAGGATCACAGGAACGCGAGGAGGTTTGCCGATACCACCATGCTCCTGCTATGAGATAAGCACGAAATTCAAATCTATGGGATCGATACCTCTTGCCGTTTCTGCGATCCTGATACAGATCTGTAGGCTTCCGAAGATCGCACTGTCTACCAGACGTTTCTCGTAAAATTGGTGGACGACGAGCTGCTATCAGGATCACAGGAATGCGAGGAGGTTTGCAAATACGACTCTGCTCTTGCTATTAGATAAGCACGAATATCAAATTCATGGCATCGATACCTTTTGCCGTTTCTGCGATCCTGATACAGATCTGCAGGCTTCCGAAGATCGCACTGTCTACCAGACGTTTCTCGTAAAATTGGTGGACGACGAGCTGCTATCAGGATCACAGAAACGCGAGGAAGTTTGCCGATACCACCCTGCTCCTGCTATGAGATAAGCACGAAATTCAAATCTATCGGATCGATACCTCTTGCCGTTTCTGCGATCCTGATACAGATCTGTAGGCCTCCGAAGATCGCACTGTCTACCAGACTTTTCTCCTAAAATTGGTGGACGACGAGCTGCTATCAGGATCACAGAAACGCGAGGATGTTTGTAAATACGACTCTGCTCTTGCTATTAGATAAACACGAATATCAAATCCATGGCATCGATACCTTTTGCCGTTTCTGCGATCCTGATACAGATCTGTAGGCTTCCGAAGATCGCACTGTCTACCAGACTTTTCTCCTAAAATTGGTGGACGACGAGCTGCTATCAGGATCACAGAAACGCGAGGAGGTTTGCCGATACCACCCTGCTCCTGCTATGAGATAAGCACGAAATTCAAATCTATGGGATCGATACCTCTTGCCGTTTCTGCGATCCTGATACAGATCTGTAGGCTTCCGAAGATCGCACTGTCTACCAGACTTTTCTCCTAAAATTGGTGGACGACGAGCTGCTATCAGGATCACATAAACGCGAGGATGTTTGTAAATACGACTCTGCTCTTGCTATTAGATAAACACGAATATCAAATCCATGGCATCGATACCTCTTGCCGTTTCTGCGATCCTGATACAGATCTGTAGGCTTCCGAAGATCGCACTGTCTACCAGACTTTTCTCCTAAAATTGGTGGACGACGAGCTGCTATCAGGATCACAGGAATGCGAGGAGGTTTGCACATACGACCCTGCTCATGCTATTAGATAAGCACGAATATCAAATCCATGGCATCGATACCTCTCGCCGTTTCTGCGATCCTGATACAGATCTATACGCATCCGAAAATCGCACTGTCTACGGAACCTTTATGGTAAAATTGGTGGACGACGAGCTGCTATAAGGATCACAGAAACGCGAGGATGTTTGTAAATACGACTCTGCTCTTGCTATTATATAAGCACGAATATCAAATTCATGGCATCGATACCTCTTGCAGTTTCTGCGATCCTGATACAGATCTGCAGGCTTCCGAAGATCGCACTATCTACCAGACGTTTCTCGTAAAATTGGTGGACGACGAGCTGCTATCAGGATCACAGAAACGCGAGGAGGTTTGCCGATACCACCCTGCTTCTGCTATGAGATAAGCACGAAATTCAAATCTATGGCATCGATACCTCTTGCCGTTTCTGCGATCCTGATACAGATCTGGAGGCTTCCGAAGATCGCACTGACTACCAGACTTTCCTCCTAAAATTGGTGGACGACGAGCTGCTATCAGGATCACAGGAATGCGAGGAGGTTTGCAAATACGACTCTGCTCATGCTATTAGATAAGCACGAATATCAAATTCATGGCATCGATACCTCTTGCCGTTTCTGCGATCCTCATACAGATTTGTAGGCTTCCGAAGATCGCACTGTCCACCAGACTTTTCTCCTAAAATTGGTGGACGACGAGCTGCTATCAGGATCACAAGAATGCGAGGAGGTTTGCCGATACCACCCTGCTCCTGCTATGAGATAAGCACGAAATTCAAATCTATGGGATCGATACCTCTTGCCGTTTCTGCGATCCTGATACAGATCTATACGCATCCGAAAATCGCACTGTCTACGGAACCTTTATGGTAAAATTGGTGGACGACGAGCTGCTATAAGGATCACAGAAACGCGAGGAGGTTTGCAAATACGACGCTGCTCTTGCTATTAGATAAGCACGAATATCAAATCCATGGCATCGATACCTCTCGCCGTTTCTGCGATCCTGATACAGATCTATACGCATCCGAAAATCGCACTGTCTACGGAACCTTTATGGTAAAATTGGTGGACGACGAGCTGCTATAAGGATCACAGAAACGCGAGGATGTTTGTAAATACGACTCTGCTCTTGCTATTATATAAGCACGAATATCAAATTCATGGCATCGATACCTCTTGCAGTTTCTGCGATCCTGATACAGATCTGCAGGCTTCCGAAGATCGCACTATCTACCAGACGTTTCTCGTAAAATTGGTGGACGACGAGCTGCTATCAGGATCACAGAAACGCGAGGAGGTTTGCCGATACCACCCTGCTTCTGCTATGAGATAAGCACGAAATTCAAATCTATGGCATCGATACCTCTTGCCGTTTCTGCGATCCTGATACAGATCTGGAGGCTTCCGAAGATCGCACTGACTACCAGACTTTCCTCCTAAAATTGGTGGACGACGAGCTGCTATCAGGATCACAGGAATGCGAGGAGGTTTGCAAATACGACTCTGCTCATGCTATTAGATAAGCACGAATATCAAATTCATGGCATCGATACCTCTTGCCGTTTCTGCGATCCTCATACAGATTTGTAGGCTTCCGAAGATCGCACTGTCCACCAGACTTTTCTCCTAAAATTGGTGGACGACGAGCTGCTATCAGGATCACAAGAATGCGAGGAGGTTTGCAAATACGACCCTGCTCTTGCTATTAGATAAGCACGAATATCAAATCCATGGCATCGATACCTCTTGCCGTTTCTGCGATCCTGATACAGATCTGTAGGCTTCCGAAGATCGCACTGTCTACCAGACTTTTCTCCTAAAATTGGTGGACGACGAGCTGCTATCAGGATCACAGGAACGCGAGGAGGTTTGCCGATACCACCCTGCTCCTGCTATGAGATAAGCACGAAATTCAAATCTATGGGATCGATACCTCTTGCCGTTTCTGCGATCCTGATACAGATCTGTAGGCTTCCGAAGATCGCACTGTCTACCAGACTTTTCTCCTGAAATTGGTGGACGACGAGCTGCTATCAGGATCACAGAAACGCGAGGATGTTTGTAAATACGACTCTGCTCTTGCTATTAGATAAACACGAATATCAAATCCATGGCATCGATACCTCTTGCCGTTTCTGCGATCCTGATACAGATCTGTAGGCTTCCGAATATCGCACTGTCTACCAGACTTTTCTCCTAAAATTGGTGGACGACGAGCTGCTATAAGGATCACAGAAACGCGAGGAGGTTTGCAAATACGACACTGCTCTTGCTATTAGATAAGCACGAATATCAAATCCATGGCATCGATACCTCTTGCCGTTTCTGCGATCCTGATACAGATCTACAGGCTTTCGAAAATCGCACTGTCTACCAGACTATTGTCGTGAGGTTGGTGGACGAGGAGTTGTTATCAGGATCACAGAAACGCGAGGAGGGATGAGGATGGTAATCTAACATGCTATGATGTTGACGCGAAATTTTGATCATTGGCGTAGATACTCCTAGTCATTTCTGCAATCCTAATACAAATCTAAATGGTTCATTGGGAAATTGTTATCAGGTTTACAGAAAGGCGATGAGGTACGTAAGTGCCAGTCTGCTCCTGCTATGAGATATGCACGAAATTCAAATCCATGGCATCGATACCTCTTGCCGTTTCTGCGATCCTGATACAGATCTGTAGGCTTCCGAAGATCGCACTGTCTACCAGACTTTTCTCCTAAAATGGGTGGACGACGAGCTGCTGTCAGGAACACAGGAATGCGAGGAGGTTTGCAAATACGACCCTGTTCTTGCTATTAGATAAGCACGAATATCAAATCCATGGCATCGATACCTCTTGCCGTTTCTGCGATCCTGATACAGATCTATACGCATGCGAAAATCGCACTGTCTACCGAACCTTTCTCGTAAAATTGGTGGACGACGAGCTGCTGTCAGGATCACAGAATCGCGAGGAGGTTTGTAAATACGACTCTGCTCTTGCTATTAGATAAACACGAATATCAAATCCATGGCATCGATACCTCTTGCCGTTTCTGCGATCCTGATACAGATCTGTAGGCTTCCGAAGATCGCACTGTCTACCAGACTTTTCTCCTAAAATGGGTGGACGACGAGCTGCTGTCAGGAACACAGGAATGCGAGGAGGTTTGCAAATACGACCCTGTTCTTGCTATAAGATAAGCACGAATATCAAATCCATGGCATCGATACCTCTTGCCGTTTCTGCGATCCTGCTACAGATCTGTACGCATCCGAAAATCGCATTGTCTACCGAACCTTCCTCGTAAAATTGGTGGACGACGAGCTGCTATCAGGATCACAGAAACGCGAGGAGGTTTGCAAATACGACTCTGCTCTTGCTACTAGATAAGCACGAATATCAAATCCATAGCATCGATACCTCTTGCCGCTTCTGCGATCCTGATACAGATCTGTAGGCTTCCGAAGATCGCACTGTCTACCAGACTTTTCTCCTAAAATTGGTGGACGACGAGCTGCTGTCAGGATCACAGGAATGCGAGGAGGTTTGCAAATACGACCCTGCTCTTGCTATTAGATAAGCACGAATATCAAATCCATGGCATCGATACATCTTGCCGTTTCTGCGATCCTGATACAGATCTATACGCATCTGAAAATCGCACTGTCTACCGAACCTTCCTCGTAAAATTGGTGGACGACGAGCTGCTATCAGGATCACAGAAACGCGAGGAGGTTTGTAAATACGACTCTGCTCTTGCTATTAGATAAACACGAATATCAAATCCATGGCATCGATACCTCTTGCCGTTTCTGCGATCCTGATACAGATCTGTAGGCTTCCGAAGATCGCACTGTCTACCAGACTTTTCTCCTAAAATTGGAGGACGACGAGCTGCTATCAGGATCACAGGAATGCGAGGAGGTTTGCAAATACGACTCTGCTCTTGCTATTAGATAAGCACGAATATCAAATCGATTGCATCGATACCTCTTGCCGTTTCTGCGATCCTGATACAGATCTATACGCATCCGAAAATCGCACTGTCTACCGAACCTTCCTCGTAAAATTGGTGGACGACGAGCTGCTATCAGGATCACAGAAACGCGAGGAGGCTTGTAAATAAGACTCCGCTCTTGCTATTAGATAAACACGAATATCAAATCCATGGCATCGACACCTCTTGCCGTTTCTGCGATCCTGATACAGATCTGTAGGCTTCCGAAGATCGCACTGTCTACCGGACTTTTCTCGTAAAATGGGTGGACGACGAGCTGCTATCAGGATCACAGAAACGCGAGGAGGTTTGCCGATACCACCCTGCTCCTGCTATGAGATAAGCACGAAATACAAATCTATGGCATCGATACCTCTTGCCGTTTCTGCGATCCTGATACAGATCTGTAGGCTTCCGAAGGTCGCACTGTCTACCAGACTTTTCTCCTAAAATTGGTGGACGACGAGCTGCTATCAGGATCACAGGAATGCGAGGAGGTTTGCAAATACGACTCTGCTCTTGCTATTAGATAAGCACGAATATCAAATTCATGGCATCGATACCTCTTGCAGTTTCTGCGATCCTGATACAGATCTGCAGGCTTCCGAAGATCGCACTGACTACCAGGCGTTTCTCGTAAAATTGGTGGACGACGAGCTGCTATCAGGATCACAGAAACGCGAGGAGGTTTGCCGATACCACCCTGCTTCTGCTATGAGATAGCACGAAATTCAAATCTATGGCATCGATACCTCTTGCCGTTTCTGCGATCCTGATACAGATCTGGAGGCTTCCGAAGATCGCACTGTCTACCAGACTTTCCTCCTAAAATTGGTGGACGACGAGCTGCTATCAGGATCACAGGAATGCGAGGAGGTTTGCAAATACGACTCTGCTCATGCTATTAGATAAGCACGAATATCAAATTCATGGCATCGATACCTCTTGCCGTTTCTGCGATCCTGATACAGATCTGTAGGCTTCCGAAGATCGCACTGTCTACCAGACTTTTCTCCTAAAATTGGTGGACGACGAGCTGCTGTCAGGATCACAGGAATGCGAGGAGGTTTGCAAATACGACCCTGCTCTTGCTGTTAGATAAACACGAATATTAAATCCATGGCATCGATACCTCTTGCCGTTTCTGCGATCCCGATACAGATCTGTAGGCTTCCGAAGATCGCACTGTCTACCAGACTTTTCTCCTAAAATTGGTGGACGACGAGCTGCTATCAGGATCACAGGAATGCGAGGAGGTTGCAAATACGACCCTGCTCTTGCTATTAGATAAACACGAATATCAAATCCATGGCATCGATACCTCTTGCCGTTTCTGCGATCCTGATACAGATCTGTAGGCTTCCGAAGATCGCACTGTCTACCAGACTTTTCTCCTAAAATTGGTGGACGACGAGCTGCTATCAGGATTACAGAAACGCGAGGAGGTTTGCCGATACCACCCTGCTTCTGCTATGAGATAAGCACGAAATTCAAATCTATGGCATCGATACCTCTTGCCGTTTCTGCGATCCTGATACAGATCTGTAGGCTTCCGAAGATCGCACTGTCTACCAGACTTTCCTCCTAAAATTGGTGGACGACGAGCTGCTATCAGGATCACAGGAATGCGAGGAGGTTTGCAAATACGACTCTGCTCATGCTATTAGATAAGCACGAATATCAAATTCATGGCATCGATACCTCTTGCCGTTTCTGCGATCCTGATACAGATCTATAGGCTTCCGGAGATCGCACTGTCTACCAGACTTTTCTCCTAAAATTGGTGGACGACGAGCTGCTATCAGGATCACAGGAATGCGAGGAGGTTTGCCGATACCACCCTGCTCCTTCTATGAGATAAGCACGAAATTCAAATCTATGACATCGATACCTCTTGCCGTTTCTGCGATCCTGATACAGATCTGTAGGCTTCCGAAGATCGCACTGTCTACCAGACTTCTCTCCTAAAATTGGTGGACGACGAGCTGCTATCAGGATCACAGGAACGCGAGGAGGTTTGCAAATACGACTCTGCTCTTGATATTAGATGTTAAGCTCACCCACCGTACTTCTCGCGCCATCTAGTGAGCGGCGCTTCAACGCATCAGCCGTTTGCTACTGGCCAGGCGGTTACCCTACGTTACCGACCGGGCGAAAAATCTACAGGTTTCTTTGTTACCAACCGCTGATGCAAAAGAGATGGGATGATGGTGCCACGAGACACAGACATTATTATTCACATATTCACAAAGTACTGTACCCTACATTTTCTGTTATAAACCTTCGTAAAGCAAAGAACGTATAGTTATTTCATCGGTAAACCCTCAGAGTGAGTGCTTTACATTAGATAAGCACGAATATCAAATCCATGGCATCGATACCTCTTGCCGTTTCTGTGATCCTGATACAGATCTGTAGGCTTCCGAAGATCGCACTGTCTACCAGACTTTTCTCCTAAAATTGGTGGACGACGAGCTGCTGTCAGGATCACAGGAATGCGAGGAGGTTTGCAAATACGACCCTGCTCTTGCTATTAGATAAGCACGAATATCAAATCCATGGCATCGATACCTCTTGCCGTTTCTGCGATCCTGATACAGATCTGTAGGCTTCCGAAGATCGCACTGTCTACCAGACTTTTCTCCTAAAATTGGTGGACGACGAGCTGCTGTCAGGATCACAGGAATGCGAGGAGGTTTGCAAATACGACCGTGCTCTTGCTATTAGATAAGCACGAATATCAAATCCATGGCATCGATACATCTTGCCGTTTCTGCGATCCTGATACAGATCTATACGCATCCGAAAATCGCACTGTCTACCGAACCTTTCTCGTAAAATTGGTGGACAACGAGCTGCTGTCAGGATCACAGAATCGCGAGGAGGTTTGCAAATACGACCCTGCTCTTGCTATTAGATAAGCACGAATATCAAATCCATGGCATCGATACATCTTGCCGTTTCTGCGATCCTGATACAGATCTATACGCATCCGAAAATCGCACTGTCTACCGATCCTTCCTCGTAAAATTGGTGGACGACGAGCTGCTATCAGGATCACAGAAACGCGAGGAGGTTTGTAAATACGACTCTGCTCTTGCTATTAGATAAACACGAATATCAAATCCATGGCATCGATACCTCTTGCCGTTTCTGCGATCCTGATACAGATCTATACGCATCCGAAAATCGCACTGTCTACCGATCCTTCCTCGTAAAATTGGTGGACGACGAGCTGCTATCAGGATCACAGAAACGCGAGGAGGTTTGTAAATATGACTCTGCTCTTGCTATTAGATAAACACGAATATCAAATCCATGGCATCGATACCTCTTGCCGTTTCTGCGATCCTGATACAGATCTGTAGGCTTCCGAAGATCGCACTATCTACCAGACTTTTCTCCTAAAATTGGTGGACGACGAGCTGCTGTCAGGATCACAGGAATGCGAGGAGGTTTGCAAATACGACCCTGCTCTTGCTATTAGATAAGCACGAATATCAAATCCATGGCATCGATACATCTTGCCGTTTCTGCGATCCTGATACAGATCTATACGCATCCGAAAATCGCACTGTCTACCGATCCTTCCTCGTAAAATTGGTGGACGACGAGCTGCTATCAGGATCACAGAAACGCGAGGAGGTTTGTAAATACGACTCTGCTCTTGCTATTAGATAAACACGAATATCAAATCCATGGCATCGATATCTCTAGCCGTTTCTGCGATCCTGATACAGATCTGTAGGCTTCCGAAGATCGCACTGTCTACCAGACTTTTCTCCCAAAATTGGTGGACGACGAGCTGCTGTCAGGATCACAGGAATGCGAGGAGGTTTGCAAATACGACCCTGCTCTTGCTATTAGATAAGCACGAATATCAAATCCATGGCATCGATACATCTTGCCGTTTCTGCGATCCTGATACAGATCTATACGCATCCGAAAATCGCACTGTCTACCGATCCTTCCTCGTAAAATTGGTGGACGACGAGCTGCTATCAGGATCACAGAAACGCGAGGAGGTTTGTAAATACGACTCTGCTCTTGCTATTAGATAAACACGAATATCAAATCCATGGCATCGATATCTCTAGCCGTTTCTGCGATCCTGATACAGATCTATACGCATCCGAAAATCGCACTGTCTACCGATCCTTCCTCGTAAAATTGGTGGACGACGAGCTGCTATCAGGATCACAGAAACGCGAGGAGGTTTGTAAATATGACTCTGCTCTTGCTATTAGATAAACACGAATATCAAATCCATGGCATCGATACCTCTTGCCGTTTCTGCGATCCTGATACAGATCTGTAGGCTTCCGAAGATCGCACTATCTACAGACTTTTCTCCTAAAATTGGAGGACGACGAGCTGCTGTCAGGATCACAGGAATGCGAGGAGGTTTGCAAATACGACCCTGCTCTTGCTATTAGATAAGCACGAATATCAAATCCATGGCATCGATACCTCTTGCCGTTCTGCGATCCTGATACAGATCTATACGCAATCCGAAATCGCACTGTACCACGACTCTCGTAAAATTGGTGACGACGAGCTGCTATCAGGATCACAGAAACGCGAGGAGGTTTGTAAATACGACTCTGCTCTTGCTATTAGATAAACGAATATCAAATCCATGGCATCGATACCTCTTGCCGTTTCTGCGATCCTGATACAGATCTGGCTTCCGAAGATCGCACTTCTACCAGACTTTTCTCCTAAAATTGAGGACGAAGCTGCTATCAGGATCACAGGAATGCGAGGAGGTTTGCAAATACGACTCTGCTCTTGCTATTAGATAAGCACGAATATCAAATCATTGCATCGATACCTCTGCCGTTTCTGCGATCCTGATACAGATACGCACCCCGAAAATCGCCTGTCTACCGAACCTTCCTCGTAAAATTGGTGGACGACGAGTGCTATCAGGATCACAGAAAACGCGGGAGGGATGAGGATG